>JAHZNF010000124.1:0-27594 GCA_027744215.1 Troglopedetes dispersus | reverse complement strand
GCGAGCTTCACTGGTTTTCATTTCATTAGTTCGACATTCCTGTCCGGTTCCATGTTTCAGAAACAAGACAAATTGAGGCTTTATAAGCCTTTCATAAGCACTTTTCTGGGTATTTCCCTTGGAACGCAATAACACAACGTTAAGAATAGCAATTTTAAGGTAGATAAGATAAGCCAGGCAACTCATGGAACAGTTCACAATTTGGTAACCATAAAGCTGTATTGAATTGACATGTAATTTCTGGAAAATCATAACGACAACATAAAAGGAAAAAAATTGCCGAATGCGGTCAGATTAAAATGAAACAATATTTATTGACAAAAATAAAATTGTATGGAGAGGTAAACCACGAAAGACAAATAACATATTTTTATACCATTATCAAGTCAACGTTATAGCTTGCTCGCTCAGCAGGTTGGCCAGTTTCCCTCAAGTGTGGGCGACACAATTCTGAGTTTAGCTATTTTGGAAATAAATAAATAAAGTGGAGGAACTCAAACAAACGGCCTGGAACCATTTGAAGGCTCTATTATGCATAACGATAAGAAAAACTATTCCTTATGGTGTTTTTTACTGTTTCTAAAAGGCATTATACTGCAAATATTTCGTGCAGACTCAGATTCTGCTGCAGCACAACTGCAAAATAGAAAGGTAATTCATCAGAAGTGGAGATGGAAGTGGGCAGAGAGGTCCAACGATAAATCTTTAAGCATCCTCCCATGAATCCATTATAGATCCACTTTCTAACAACCTCCTCCATGTCTATCTTTTTTTTCTCCTTTCCGCGAAGGAAACAGCTATTTATCAGTGCTGAATTGAGTCCTCACGGAATTAAGATATTTTTTTCTTTCCGGTGGAGTATAACGTCCACGAACAAACTGTATACCTATATGTAGTACAAACGTACCGACAATGGCTAAAAACACCGTGCCATTTTATTACCGTAATATCAGCAAAAGGGGTAGCTTTATTTTTGGTGTTGTTATTACCATACATTTCTTCCTCCTTAGACATAATACAGAACAGGGTTAAGTCATTTTTGGGTGAAGAAACTCTGCAGCAGCTGGATTCTTTTTGGCTTCTGTAAGTTTGGCCGAAAATCCCGGAACAAGAAGGAAGAATGTTTTGGAGGAATTTATACTGCAAGATCCTTCATACCAAATCCTGAAGAGAATTTCCCGGTACATACACTTTATGAGAAAAGAAGGTCTAAAATTTCACGGTATGAATTGGCAGCTTCCACTTATGTATGTGTGCGCATTAATAATAGGAGAAATAAGGATCTCCCCAGTCAGCAACTTTCTTCCTTGCAAAATCCTGGAAGAATGTACCACCATCCAAGAAAAAAAGTGATATACGGTCATGGTGCCACCGAAGACCACCACTGCGCCAGTGAAAATGAAAAGAAGCTTTGGGACTCGTATTAAAAAGCTATACCATTATAAAAAGGAGATTAACCGGAGCCAACCATCGTCACTAATGGTAAAAGAAGGGAAAGGAGGGAACAGCGAAGGAATCCTTTGAGTTCTAATATTTCTCCATTTGTTTCCCTCGATTTTGCACGAACATCGAACGAGCTCTAATGATAATCAGGAGAGACATGATTTGAAACGAGAGAAAGAGAGAGAGAGCCTCCTACGACGAGAAAAGTTTCTTGTCGAATCCCATTTCGCTGCTGCTGTCCTTGTTCTCAACTTAAGTAGGAAAAAACTGGTCCTATTATATTATAATGATGTGCATAGGCTTAAGCACGTATGTATGCAAAGTTCTCTTAATATCTGCACACATCATAATATGGCTTTTGTCTAAATATATCCCAATATTATTAGGTGAGCGCAAGGAAAACTAGAAACAAAAAGGAAAATCACTCTCACCTCACAAGAGGATTGAAACAAGGACGATGCACACACACACATTACAACTTCATCTACTCACTCCAAAAACAAGACAACTGACTCACGCTAAATTGGGTGAGGCAGGCGAGCAAGTAATAATATCATTAACTTTTCCATGATTGACGAACCAAAATTTCAGGCCAACGGAAGGAGAGTAATAAAAGAAAAGTTTTCCTTCGCTTTCTCTTTTTTTAACGTGTCACATTTTTCCTCGGAGCGGGGATGGTACATGAGCGCACTTAATGTTTCTAATCCAATCAAAAAGAAATCACATTTTATTACAATTTTTCCCCGAAATGCTTTTTATAGCAGCGATACAAAATTCCAGGAATGCATGTACTTGACCTTCAACCTGAGGCAAGACGTCTATCTCAATAAAAATCTTCATTAGTACTGTTTCCAAACCTTTTCATGTTCCTTATTTAATTCGCTGCGGGAAGGAAGCCTTGATGGTGTCTTTGTCACTCTGCGTGACTCAATTGGCTTCAGAGGAGATAAAAGATAATAATCTAAAGTAATAGTGAAAGATGAGGTCATTGCTCACATCAGTCCCTCACTCATCCTCCCTTTGTCGAAAGATCATCCTCATAGAAGGGTCGCACACGAGGCATGTCTTGATGGTAACCACAAGTTCGCAATTTCAACTTTGTGGTCATCAAAAAGCATTATAATGCATGGAAAAGCTGCTTGAGCTGTGCCGTTCATTATTACTTTTAACATTTACTACTTATTGCTCCACGTGTAAACATTATTTGGGAGTACAAAAGATCTTTGTGGCTACGTGTGTTTGTCCGTGAGAGTTAGGGAAGGCAAAGGTTGCCTGAACTTTTTACACTCGCTCAACGGTAGCAGCAGCAGCAGCATCCCTTTCAGAGTTATATACGCTTCAATAATAATGATGATGAAGTGTCTGGAAAAAATGCGCGGTCAGTAATCTTACCAACCGTGCTCGAGCTTGTTTTGTTGCTTTCACAATGTTCGCTCTTTCTCCTTCAGTCACCAAGTTTTACCATGTCTCTTATACACTTTCACTCTCGTATTGACCGAAACGAAGAATGAACGAAGTCAAGTCAAGGTCAACGTAATCCGCTGAGTTGTAATTTCCAAAGATGTGAATTACAGACTTGCATTATTATTATTTNATACACTTTCACTCTCGTATTGACCGAAACGAAGAATGAACGAAGTCAAGTCAAGGTCAACGTAATCCGCTGAGTTGTAATTTCCAAAGATGTGAATTACAGACTTGCATTATTATTATTTGACAATGAAATGCAAATTTCCTGCCAAGAACGCACGTTGGAGCTTTCCGCTCTTTTCACTTTTCCCTTGAATTTCGAACAGTGCATTGACGCCTTTCATCTGAAAATAAGATTTCTGAAAACCTGCCATTTCCCTTCATTATGCTTTCATTCTTTCCTAAAAAGAAGTTTGGCAGCAAAAAATGCGGCTGGCAAGGGGGGAGGAACTGAAACACAATTTTTTTGAGGAGATGGAACTCGACAAGACGGAAAGTGGATTCACTAATTTGGTATCAAGCGGTACTCAATTTGTTTCGTGCTCGGTGCAACGGGAAGATGATAGATATGTAAAGTAGGCAGGATGGCTGCTGCTGTTGATGAGTTTTGCTCAACAATTTACTGTCTCCGCTTTGGCTCTTCGTGAAATTTTCAGAAAGAAAGGAAAGTTCTAGTCCTATCTTTTCATGTGTCTGACTGGTTAACTGGTTGGTTAGCTTTTCTCCAATCTGAACATATTCAAAGTACACGACACTCTGCATCTTCTTCCTTCCTGATTTACTTTCTGCGAAAAAAATCTCTCTTTATAGCTACAAGAAATATCACGAAAGAATATTTCAATGGAAGTGTCGTTGCTAAAAAATTTTTTTGCTCATTTACTGCAACAGCAGCACTCGCACTTTAGATATTTGCATATCTTGCGCCTACATCTTCTAGCTGCATACCTCCTCTTTATTCATGCCTAGCTCACCTACAAAAAGAAAATTATACAAGGGAAAAATATCTAGACACGATTTCATACCTTAGTCAGCTTCAAGTGGGTTGTACGACATAACCTGACAACCATATCACAGCATAAGCTTATGACCTCATTAAGACAAGCAAAGTCCAATGTGCCTGCCAACTCGTTACATGGCAAAAATATTTCCCGGTATGCAAGTATGTACGATGTAGAGATAAAATTCTGATTATGAAAATTTAGAGAGAAGAAGTTGCCTTTCTGTTTTCCCACATCATATTTGAAATTCCATCTCCGAAGTTTTTCGTTGTGGAGCCAAAACTTGCTACATGTGAATTTCAAAATTAGTTGGATTTCTTGGTTTCAATTTAGCATCATCATTTCAAAAATGAAATTGTGGTCTTTACCAAACATACAAAAACAAATGGCTTCCTACTATACTACGATGAAGTATAATTTTCCTTGCTGCAGCAATTTTGCTATTTGATATCCATAATTCGAAGAAGTCTAGGAAATTTGAACCGTACTAAATTGTGAAATTCAATAAGAATACAACATAATATTGGTGCGAGCTTAATACCTTTCGCGCCTTTGAAAGCTGAACTTGGCATTCACATAATCGTAGATGGAATGGGAAAAGAGTAGAATGTGACATCACATTACATCCTTTCCAACGAATTGGAAAAGTAATCGCAACAACGCAAAAAGATTGTCGTATTATGTAGGTACAAATAAGTTGGAATAACAACAAGGATCGGAAATGCAATATTCTCTCCACTGACCAAGCAACCATTTTAATCTCCCAAAATGACCAAAACCTTTTTACCTAAAGCATTTATCCACTCATCCGGACAGCTAAAATCATGAGGATTTTCTCGATTGGTTCACTGCTTCCATTAGAACGATTGCCTACCCGCTTTCACATTTGGACTAGCTTGAATGTGCCATTTCATAGTGTGTGCACAGTTGTTAACCTCACCTCTTGAACTTTGCACATTTGTAAGCAGTGAAAATTGAATTATAGGAATTCTACCAAAACAATTTGATGTTTGGATAACCTTTAAACAAAGACATTTCTTGACTCTTTTCGATGTGACCAAAAATAAAACTTGTTTTCTTTCAGTAGAATTTATTCAAGTGGATCGATCAAGGGAAAATAATACAGAAAATATTTATCCGAAAGATAACATCTTCAATTCGTAAATCATGAAAACCTCAATGTTTAAGCAACATTTAAAAAAGTGTTTCTCTTTCGATCATGTCTTGTATTCCTTTCCCCATTGGAGACATGATATGATATGAGACTTATATGTATGTAAACCCAAAAAGTGACTCACTCTGAATTATTATGGTCTCCGGGAAGTAAAATAACAAGGAACCATTTTCGATTACCAGACCATTTCCTCTTACTCACATCCTGTTTACATATTCTGAGTATTTAGGTAATAGCCTTGAACTACAAAAGTAAATAACATGAATAAGAATAGATTCTCCGTATCACATTATTCAGGCGTAATTTGTGACCTCCCAGAGGCAAAATTAACAAAGACTTAAAAGCACTGAGAAGCACTCTCGCCCGGTAAAAAACCGCACACTCGTGGCAATTTCGTCACTACATTAAATGCACCATTTAATACAAAACTACAATGTTTCTATAACTCGCTTACATTGGTAGCTAATATTCTTCTAAATAAACCATATATTATACAAGGTTTTCTAGCTAGAAATACTCCAAAACACCTTCACTCCGAATATTTTCCACTTTTTGTCATTTCAGTTTATTATTACTGTTCTGTATTTTGGTTTCCTATCATGTTGGCATTGACAGACAGTGAAAGTCAGGAAATGTCCATTATAGAGACAAAGTTGGATAGCATTGGTCACACAAATAGAGTAAAATGAAGGGAGAAATGTTGGCAAACTTCATTTGATGCAAAAATTGATACGACTTTGTTCCAAAAGGGAAAACATACAAAACTGTCCTTGTTCAAATATTCCTCATTTATTATCTTTTCATAAAATCATCGTGTTTTCAAGTTGCTGGGAAATACGTCACACACAAAAGAGGCAGAAGAGCACAAGGATGAATATTAATTGTGACCGGTTTTCATGTGTATGATGGAGTCCTTGATAATTTGATTTGAGCCTGCGAAGTGAAAGCAAGACATATACAAAGTATTCTGCACGATAACAACTTTCACATATGTTTTTATACCTGTGAAAAGTTAGAATGACAGTTTTTGTATCTTCTTTGTAGCTTTTTTAGAGTTGAATACACACACTCACCACCACCACGTTCGAATATACCAGTCTTTCAAAAAGCACCCTTTTATTCTGTCTCAATGCTAGCGCTGAAGGTTATCTGAATTGAACACGTTGACTACGTGAGCATATATTGATATACGACGGCCACAGACAGCCAAGCGCAGTTGTCGCAATGATACTTGACAGTGAAAGTGGGAACTACGTCATTCACTCGATTATTATTACATTATAACTCAATTCCTTTCAACCTTCTAAAAAAAGCGAAATGGTGTTGATGCGCTTTACACTTGTTTTCATCATCTCGTACCACTTTTTAGATAACAGCTATAGGCATCAAATTACATAAAGTTAATGAAGTCTGATGCATATATGGTCATATCAAATTCGATTTTGATGTGTTGATAGGCACAAATTTTATTTCAAAATAGATCCAACAGCGAGACTCACTCTGAGCAAAACCGAATGAGAAGAGATGGGTCGAGGACAATAACCGTAAGCTCACAACTAATGTCAGTAACTTCATTAACTTTAAGAAAACACGAGCAAGACGCACTCTTCCATGCTTCAGTTCAGTAAACTTGGGCAGAAGACTCTTCGTAAATAATAAGAAGTGGAAAGGAGATTTCTTTTCTGATTACAGTCTGATTAAGAAAGAGAACTTTTTTTGCCCGCCTCTTGTCCACATCTCATGTAGCTATTGCATAAAGCTATGTATATGAATATTGATAAATCTGAGCTGCTAGTGCTAGTCAAATGAGGTGTGTTCCCCATTAAAATTTTACATCTCCCATGATAGCTTATTGTTTCAAAGTTTAAATATGCGTTGTACTAGTCAGCATTGTTAATGTAATAATTATATTTAAATAATAAGCAATCCAAATATAATGTCCATGGTCTGTGTAGAAGAGTTTAAATAAACTCTAAACAGCCACTTGTTTTATCAATCGAGAGGGATTAATCAAACCAGAGTGAGTACCAACTCAATTTGATTGAACTATGATATTTTTACTTTTCACGGAATGAAATTAAAAAAGGCAGAGAGTTGGAAATACCACGTATGAAGACTTTGTTTCATGGCTCATTGGTTCATTTCAAAGATGACGAGGCTTTTGAGAGAATATGCTGCAAGCTTGGGAAGCTTGGGAAATATATCTTACGAGCACCGAAATAGAATGCACAAATACTGCGCACATATCAAATGTAAAGGAAAACGTCAGAGGATACAATGAAAATGGGAGGTCTGACAACAACATGAATTATAAGACATCCTTGCAAAAGCGAAATATTTACCAAAATTGGCAGAGAGGCCTTGAAATCGTTTCCTGCATTTTTACGATTATTCTGTTGAGAACCGGAATTCATCTCTGGATTTTTTAATCAGATGAAACGCGACTTTATTTGCCTGAGAACAACAACAAAATAAATACTTCAAAGGATACCCTTTAAAAAAAGTTTTTTAAAAAGTCTTCTTTGCTTTGAAGCATAATATCACATTGTACATTGTATAATATGCTACTCGCATATGCATCCTCCTAAAGGTTATCATAATTGATACAATAATAACAACTTAATATTTCAAGGAAATCTTTTCAAACTTCCTTCATATGTAAAACGACAGGAAGCCCTTGAGAACCTACACTCGTTCAACAATGTTACGTAGGTATATTGTCTAATGAGGAATTTATTACAAAGGTGAAATTGGAAGCAAGAAGAGAAAGTTTTGATGCTGACTTCATTCCGTCAAAGAAGAACACCAGACTGTCTTAAAAAGAATGACATCTGGCATTTTGCATGCCTGTGCGCGCATAATCAAATCATTACGTAAAATGATTAAATCCTTCTTTTCCTTCTACAAAAGAAACTTTTTTCTCAAAAAGTTTTACACTCTTTTTATTAAATCCAACCATCTCGAATGTGACAAACACGAGATGTAGAAGACGTAACAAAAATTATATTTTTCCAGGCAAATACATAACATGGGCAAGATCATCTCAAGGACTTTCATCTTATTAAGTTCTTCTCTTTGAATGTGTTTTTTATGTTTGAGAATGTGAGAGGTCTCAAAATCAAACTACCACGTTACCAAATCTTCCCAAGTCTCTGGTTCCATCTGGCATATCCGCAATTACATAATGGTGTCTCACGTTCTCTTTTACGTAACATTTACACAGTGTTAAATTTTCGTTAGCGTTTATAATGATCCATTTTCAGAAAACAAGCATGCATCCTTTTTAACTGGAAACGACTGAGGCTAAAAGAACAGCACACCATTAATGGCCATTACCCTGTTTACTTAATCGTGTGATCGAGAGTCTCATCAAATTTACGGTTGCTGAAGTTTACTTGTATGCATTAACACAATATTGAGGACAACACAGATTCCTCCTTTTGGAAACAAAGTTCAGCGCTTAAAACTCATTAGCAAGGTACTAATAGTAATGAGACAGAATAGTTCTTGTGGTCCATTTTACTTGAATGAAGCACTGAGCATGTTTGGCTAACCTCTACATTTTAGAATAAAATCTCTCTGAGGCACCCACATCAACAAAAACAAACTCACCATAATTTATTACGACTAATAGCACTCAACAGCCGATTCATCATCGTCGTGAATAAAATATGGACCAAACAAACTCACACACACGTGCACTAATGACACATCTGTGCTTCCAACAAAGAGACGAGTGACGACAGAACTTTATTTAGTCCTCAAAGATTTAAAATGAAGAGAAAAAAGTACAACAGAAAAAAGGAATGTTTTACTTGTTGTTGAGCTCAATCCAGTCCAGCCCTGAGCATACCATCAGAATAGTGTCTGCTATACAATGCCACAAGGCTCCACATTTGTGCCCAACTCCATGAATTTTTCATGTAAGTTCAATTCATAAAGACATTTTTCATTTGGACGCTCCAAACCAGACTTTACAACGTCGACGACAACAGAGCAACAACAAATGTTGGCATGCATTCCTCTTTCTGCTTCTTCAATCATCTTCTTCTCAGCATCTTTACACATTTTGCCTTATCAGGGCAATGTCCAAAAGGAGAAGAAAATACCAGAAAGCAACAGAGAAACATATAGACGATGATGATGGTGGCAAGAAAAATGTATAAATATCTCAGCTCAGTGACTACATCGCCATAAAATGGAAGTGACACAAAAACGCAATTTCCTTCCAGTTATTTTTTCCTGCCATTTCGCATGCACGAAACGCAACGAACCATTAGAATAAATAGTGCAAAGCTTTCGGACAAGATATGTTTTATTCTTGTTGACTTTTTGGTTAAAATAAGAAAGAAAACCCAAACAAAGGACACACATGCAGTAGTAGTATAAAATGTTTCATGAAAAAATAATAACACGAGGTTTACGTTGCATACCAAACAAACAAGGTAGGTACTTCAGTGTTGTGTCACATCACATCATCTTAAACAGTTCATGGCATGTTCCATATATATATTAGGAGCACAATCACCCTCTCTACTTTTTTGTAGACATACCGATGCGTATGAAAGTTATTTTTTCTTCAGCCTTCTTTTCCTTATTTCAGATTGACAATGAGTCGCAAAGACTGCTGTCTCCTTCACTTCGCTTTTCCCATCTTATCCTTATTTCTTCTCTATCATGAAAAAAGTCAAGGGAGACAAGAGACCAGGGGATTGAGAGACTGAAAGCATATGGACCCAAAAAAAATTGGATGGAAGGCAATATATAAGATGAGAATGTGTTACTTTCCGATGTACATTCCGCTGTTTCTGGTACACAACATGTGTGTACATTTCTTTGCTATAAAATTTCAGGAGAAGGAAAGTATTTTTGTTTGCTTTCTCAATAAGGCCTGTGCTGACGTCGTTGTGAGTGAAGTGAGTGAAAGACATGATTCGTCGAATCAATCTTCCGCATGGAACCGCACTCAATATGCTTTACTTGGTTGTGTAGTATGCGTACCTACGCACACATGCGATTTTATTTTTCTGGAGCAGTATATTTTCTCTACAAAAAATTGATATAACAAAAGAAAGGGAGACAAAGTAGCATTACCATATTATCTTTGTTCTCGTTTTTTTTGCTAAACGGTGCGTTTTATACCCGGGATATGGACTACACTTTAGTGTTTACTTCCTTCTTTTTTTGTACTTCATGTTTTGTCGACCAAGAAATAGCAAAATGCTTTGGATGATAACGCAGCCTAGGCTGGTTATCACGTTGTTGAAGCAAAGCATATAATCCTTTTTTATATTCTGTATTTGTATAAGTTTACTGGTGAGTAGTTTGCCTCCATCAGAAAAAAATGGATCCGAGTTAAAAGGTTTTCTTGTAACAGATTACAAGCTAAACCTACTAAACCTACCAAAGACAGCCTCAATATTTCGCAGGAAAAAAAGAACCTCGTGTGTGTGTACCTTTGGTACACTTTTTTCCGCGAAATCACACATTTTTATATTGGACTTGTTTCACATGCCAAAACTTTACAGGTTCACAAGGAAAGTTATTTAAAATCAGCTCCAGAGAGAATTTCTCCGTTAGATGGATTTTTTCCGTCATCACTCTCCCGATCACCATTACCAAAAAAAATTCATCTTCAGTTTGCTGGTTTCCCCCCGACAAAATCTCTCTCCGACCCTTTTTATTTTTAAAGATAATCTTGTGTCAATGACACTAGACAGTCGTTGTCTTAAAGCTGTACTTGTGTGGTATCGCTTCCCTACCCAGTTGATGCTTCGAAATACAAGCCTATCAATCGTGTAAGGTGATATTTGTAGGCCGCCTCCACTCGAGTTGACGCGAGCTCTTTTGGAGAAGATGAGAGCTTCTTCCTGGTACTCATGTACATATTTATATCCTCGTCATCACATCAAATCAGACAGACGTAAATGGTGAATTGCGTCGACAACAACACCGTCATCAGCATCCCAGTTTTGTGTAACTGGCACAAAAGTACAAAAGGAAAAGTGAAGCCTTTTCTTTCTTCTTCCTTCCGCACATCGTCTTCTCGCTTTTATTCAGTACGCGGAAATTGAATCTTATCAACTACCTGGAAACAGTTGAACGGCTTATGGACGTGTGTTGGTGATGGCAGGCACTGCTGTGCAGTGATGGAGTGAAAGGAGACATATGTTCGAAACTGAACGCCTCCAAAAATCATTTTTGTGTAAACTGAAGGGGAATCCACTCATACATAAACATGTACTTTTTCCATTGTACTGTTCTGCTATTTCCAAAGCGCTTGTAAACGACTGTCTTCATCTCAGATGGATCTGACAAGGTGTTCCGCATTTTCAGAGAATGCCTCTTTGTCTCAAACGGAATATTTAGTGGTGGTGATGATGACTGGATACATTTGGTTTGGATGTTCAGTGAAATGCAACCTATCACTACAGACCGTCACCACCATCGTCATCTTCCGGATCAGCGTCACATATTGCTTTTATTTATTTCCCATTATCATTGCCCCAAAAAAATTTACTCCACATCTCATTTCCACGAAATCCCGTATGGCAAAGCTTTATACTGAATAATTCCCTTGTGAAATTCACCCTGGATTTTGTACACATTTTAAAAGCATGCACACACATGTCAAATGATGAGTAGGATTTTCAGAGAAAATGGCTACACTTTATCCTTGTTTGCTGCTGGCGAATGTTGGTTCTGAAAATGGGACTTTTGTGCTTTTGTTGTTTGTCAGTCTACACACCACAACACAAGTGTCATCGCAAAATGTTACTCTTATTTTGCATAAACAAGCTTGTGCTAACACGATACATTACCCACAATAACAAGCCTACAAAATAATATGTTGTGTTTTACAGGAAACATGTTTCAAGTCATTATCGTATATGAATCAATATTGTGGTTCACATTTGCAGTCCAATGACACAATGAGTGGCTATATTTAGAAAATAGGGTTTTGCCTGGAAGATTGCAAGCAGCTTTAACATTGGAGTGGGTGTAATACAACCCAATATTTCATCAGTAATGGAACATAATATGTTATTACTGAACTACAACTGGAGGCGGTTTTTACGTAGTTAAAGCCACCTTAACCAACTGAACGAGATAATGTTTACTTCCTGTTTTCCATAATAGATGAGGTCTAGCTTGTTCGAGAAAAAAACAAAGCTTTTCCAGTTAATCAATACAAACATCGGAGCAGGATGGAAGGCTTGCTCCATAATTTCATCAAGACTTTTTCCACAAAACTGAGGTCTAATTTTAGTGTAAAGATCAAATTAATGGGTGGCATGAAACCACCAGATTTGGATAAGATGAAGGAAAGCTCCATTTCATTTCACGTTAGAGGGAACCAAGCGTGATGGTCCAGTGGTCGCTTCTCAGTTTTCCATCAGTCTTCCGGGTTGTCGGCGCTTTCCAATGAACCAAAAAATTCATCAAAGCTCCAGAAAAATTCATCAAGTGCAGCCTTCATCCATCAAACCACCAGTTTTTCGCTAAATTCCTGTTTAGATTGGCACTTTGTGCTTACCACTACCACCCATGTTGCAACAACTGAGTTGCTACAGCGCGTTGAATAAACACAAGATCGTCTTCCTCGTGTGCAACCTGATCCGATCAACTACAACATCTCTAGTGATAATATCATTTGTAAATGAGAAACTACCACAATTTATTCCCGACCATAAAATAGACTTAAAACATGCTTGCAATATGTTATCGTTACACGCGAACAAAAATCCCCAGTCAAAAGGCTTAAAGTCTCAGGCTTGCATCTCTGATCTTATATTAGTGCTCAATTGTTTTCTAAATATGATAAACTATATTATTTCAACTATGCCATCAGTCATCATTACATTCTGCCGCTGACAAGGCACATTTTGTCGGAAATGGAGACGCACATCATCATCATCATCATCTCAGTGAAAACAATACACCCTTGATGAATTGAATGATCAATTGCTACGAGGAGCGATCGACAACCATGCGTCCAATGTGAAATTGTATACTTTATACCCTTCGATAACAAAAAAAAGTTAATGTCATGTTTGTGGTGTGTATTTAGAAGGTGGTCGTGGTGGTAGGTCCTTCATGTAATTTTGTTCCAATCATATTTCGATCAAATAAATAAGCATCATGTTCATCATCCTCAATATGTCCATTATTTTTTTGTGCTGCGAGCAACAATTGCCCAGCCGTGTGTGTGGGTATCAATATCAAAAAGCTATCATCCAATTCGAAATCGATCGCTTCTTATATTTCAATTATTGTTGCTTGTTACAAGCATGACCAACATTGAAGGAAGCTTTTTTAAACAGCAGATTACGATCGGATAAAAAAACCACAGAGGATAATGATGACGGAGGACATGGTACAAAATGAACTTGACAGTGATCTCCTGTCAGGAAAAAACAAATTGCGAAAAAATACGCTTGCAGACGATACACAAAAAAACGATTACAAAAGAAAAGCTATATAACCTCCTTATTTAAAAAAGTGTATCTCGACCCGATCAAGTTACCAGTATTTAAAAAAAGTAAATCATGTACCACAAAAGCTTCCTAGAAGTGCCTAATAGGGAAACGTACGGTCCCAATATTGATCGGTAAATACACACAACCTATAAAAGTATTAAAAGGCTATTGTGTATAGCTTTCTATTTTCAAAAAATAAACAGTTATTATAGCTCAAGGTGACATTTGAAAAAAAGGAACAAGATACAAGTCCACATGTTAGAATATTAGCATTCGAAATGTTTTTTCCCCTTACAAAAATCATCCTTCAATATCCAATAAAATGTGGCACTGATGATATTTTGTAATGCTGATGAAGCCCATTATTGTTTGAAAATGCGCCGCTGATGTTGCCACAATTGTATGTATGTACCAGCGTGGCATTCTTGGGTCAAGACTTTATGTAAAAAGTAGAAACAAAATTATTGCCCAAAAAATGACTTCTGGGACTGTCACAAAATTGTGAATAATGGCGTTTTAATAAAAGGTACATGATGAGAAGAGTCATAACTATTTTTTTCAGTGATCACGAGAAGCAGAAAAAAAGGGGAACACCGCACACAAGAGGACACCAATAATACCCACATAAAAAATTGCAGAAGAATGCACTTACTCAAGCCATAATAATTTTTATTGCAGTCAATAATTACATTATTACTATGTATCAAGCGCCACGAATGACGGTAAAAGAGGAAGGTGATGGACGGTACGCACGCATGCATGCTTGCATGCACACAAAAGACAAGACATGACATGAGCCCAGAAGGATTTTATAAAAAAAATTGGTCTCTGATTGTTGTTGTTGTTGTCTTGTTGGATCACTTAGGTCGACCTCTACTCTTCTCTCTTCGTCGGTGCTGATGAGGCTCATTCCTCTTCTTCTTTTTTATTATTATTTCAAAAAGTATCAGTAAAGGTCTTTCAACCATAAAAAATATTTACAATAGTGTGCGTAGGTACGTAATACAGCAAGGTGTGCATAAATACTCGAAAAATTGTCCGTACCCAATCTCAAATGATGTTTATGATGATGATGAGAACTGTGATGATGAACTGCGAAAGAAGAAGGCACACATACCCAGTTTCCTAATGATCCTAATCCTGCTGCTCCTGCAACTCACCAACTTCGATATTTTTATTTGATGCAACATAAAAAAGCAGTGGGACAGGTAGTATTTTTCTCTTCTGTCAGAGACAGCAATACCCAAAAATATACAGATAAGCTGGTCACTTCTATCACTTTTTATTAATATCCTTTTATACCCGATTTGTGAATTAAAGTGAGATGCAGATGAGCGCATGCACATTTTTGCACATGCACACCTGATACGGCTGTGATGAATCCCTGCACTTTTTGATGAAAACTTTAAATACAGGAATGATAACCTGAAGAAGACGAGGTTGAACAACAACTACAAGCCATGTTTCTTCGTGAGTAGTCAGGTAATCATCATCATCATCACTCTCAACTGGGAACAGTTGCACACAGTCAGTGTATCAAATCAAGCTTTTCTGAAAAACGCAATATGAAAATGAGTATATAAACGATTTTTCCTGTATTGGGATTACTATCGCCACACCACCATCACCACAAAAATTGTATTTACAATTTTGACCCCTTTCTTGAAAAAAAAAAGAAATGAGGAACATGGTGGTGCTTGGTTGTGTGTGCGGTTGCTGCTATTGTTTTTGTTCTCTTTTGCATGATGCGAGCAGGTGATGCACTTTTCTCATCTTTTCTAGTCATAAAGTATTGGTATACTAAGTGATCAAAATCAAATTAAATTGAACATTGCCACAATGGTATGATTCTTTTGTGAATTCAAGGAACGGGAGTTGCTCTTTTCTAAGAGCATTCTCTACAATGTTTATACAAGTAAACTTACATGCGTTCACAATTTCATGCTCACTAATTACATTTTGCTACCACCATGAATAAAAACTACGCATCATCATTCATGATCAATCCAATTTCAAGTATGTTTTGAGGATGCCAATAAAAATGCATATTATTGTTCCACGATATCCCACTAAATGCACACAAAAAAATAATTAGATTCCCTCTTATCGTAAGCTGTCCATCGTGCACCGGTTGCACGATTTTTTAACCAATAACTGTGCCAAATAACGTAACATGTGTGGACATACCTGCCTAAACAATTTCGTAGTATTCTTCTCTCCAATGCTCAGATCACGACATGTGTTTATTGTGTACACTCACAAAATTATAAATACTTTCAAGAAAGCATTCAATTCATTCGTTTTTTGAACATATCAATAATCTGTAATCAAGTTCGCCCATAATTCACTCATTATTATTACAACTTCTGTTCCGTACAATCTGAAAAAGATTGAATGAGCACCCCAAAATTTGAATGTAGATTTTTTAAAAATATACAACCTTTGAGGAGAATATCTGTGCACAAAATGCCGACAAAAAAGAAAAAGGAAAATCTAGCCAGCAGTTAATAGGTGATAGGTACATGTAAACCTGTGTGAGTGAACATCTGTACCTTTGAGTACTAGTTTGATGGATGGCTATAACCAGTTTTTGTCCCGGTGTTATAACTAAAAGCAATATCAATCAATCAAACAATAAAAATGAGTGTTATCTTCCCAGGAGGGATGCTCTCGTATATATTTTTTGTGTGTGAAACTGACTTGAATGAAGATGACAATATGACAAAAGGTGAGAAGCGTGTACACACACAGGATACCCAGAGATATTTTCATTTAGGCTCATTAACCTTTTTTGATAGGATAACCAGAAGTAATTTTCAAGTTTGAAATCAGCAGTCAAGATGAAGCAGACACACACCCTAATTAAAATACAATTTTTTTTTGCAAAAGGAACATTCATGCTGGCAAACAGTAGACAGTCAATTATAAAAGGATAATATTTCATGTTTCAAACGAACTTCAAACTTTCACCAGTTTGGTGGTAGTGTGTCCTCCTTCTTCTCTCCTCACAGCAGCAGTTGTTGTGCACATATTGTGTACATATTTTGGCAACAGGATTTGTATTTATGGAACTCTACGTTGCAAATTTATTGTTAATTATGGTATAAATTATGTTTTGAGCAACGTAAGTAGATGGTACCAGAGTGATAAAAAATTGTATATAGCCTTTATGTTTAGAGACACTTTTTTAAGTGGAAAGAACATCTGAATGTTGTTGAAGCCGAGTAGTGGCAGCAGCAGTAGTTCAAGTCGAATAACTAAATTAACATATTCAACCCATTCATACAAAACGTTCCTTTGCGTTAAAAGCGAAAGATACACACAAAAAGATAAAGAGTGGAGCTTAAACATTTTTTTTGGGATGGGAGCCAAAAACTGGCTTTTTCAATGATACCAATCAACCCAGTCAGCATAGTGGTAGCGGTATGTAATAATCGTATTAAGTGAAAGGTGGAGAACCTGATCCGCCCATATTACAAGGTACGTGCAATTCTCTCTTTGGCAAAAAAAGGTTACGAAATACACTGAACCAACCAACAACGTGGTGAAAATAGTTTTGTGCGTTATTCTTATCATTCTAAAAAGGTTCTGTTTAACCAAAGCAGGCAGAGCTTTAGATTTATCTTTTTTATAAAAAAGGGAAAAGTAACATCTATCTTTATTGCCATACTTTGCAAAGTACACCAAATAATGGTACATTGTGTACAGATGTTTGCGCATGATCCAAATATTTACAGTTCGTTTCAATTAGTGTAATTAAAGCGGGGTAGCCTTTACATACTATTTGCTCAGACAAAAAATTAACATAGAGTAATTTTCACTTTTTACAACTTCACTTATATACTCATTCATAATGATTGCAAACTAATTAGGCGAACCTTCTTAAGAGGATATGTTGTGTTGTTTTTAGGTGTTATTTTTATCTTATTTTGCTAATGAATTGTGCTTTTATATTAAGCCACAAATAATTTTTTACATTGCTAAATCACTATTTTCCCTATTAATTTTAATTATTTTGCCAAGTTTCATATTTTTAAAAAAATAAGACAATAAAAGGCTAACAAGCGCAAACAATTTCTGAGTAATCATAGCTTAAAGCACATGTCTAGACCAACGTTGATTTTTGGTGTGAAGTGAGTTAAAGGGGAGGAGGATAAAAGACGCAGTTCCTCTCTATCCAAGTTCATCACTGCTGCAGTGAGAATAATTCGGTTGGCAAACCTTACAGTTCCGTCACTAGCACAGGAAATAGGGGAATTTTGAACTAACAGGAGAGGCAGCACATTAGAGAGAGGCATGCTCCTGAAACCGGAAAGAAGGGAAAGAGAATTCCAGTCTGCTGGAAAGAAATATTTTCTCCATGTCGTAACATCTCACATTCCGCTTTGCCCACATTATTACGATTTCCTAATCCAAAAATTTTAATTTTAAATTTTAAATCTATCGTATACTGTGGGCATAATAATACTGTAAATATTTACACATGGAGCGGCAAGGTTTCTACTTTTTCCTGGTATCCAAGAACACGATATCCGCCCACCCACCAAAAGAAGTCAAGTTGGCTTTCACCAACAGCCCGATATATTTTCTCATGGTTTTTCACTTCAAAAGGACCTTGGAATCACTGTGGCTTATGGAAATTAAACCTCCATCCAGGTTTTTTACTCTGAGGAGAGCATCCTTTTCTCCCTTTTCCCTCAAACATACATAACAACGGATGCGTAATCAAACCAGAAAACCTTGACCATGGCGGTCCCATACTACTGGAGCTACAGTTTTGTTGCGAATTCCCTATTGCACACGTGTGAATTTACCTTCAATTACGTCGGAAGGTTCAAGGCCTTTACTGCTTTCGACAGAAGACGCCTCCCCGAATTTATGCAGTATTTTCACTTTAATAATGCAACCTCATATAATCTTTATAACAAACATAAAAAATTAATTTCTCATTTTCATTTCATCACTCAAGGTAAAGTAGGGAAGTCCTTTATATTTAGATAATAAATTATATTATAGTAGTTTCATTCGTAAGGCTTCATATCAAAAGGTTTGCACACTCATTTCAAAATAATAAGTCTTCATTAATTCTGAAGTAGTGGAAAAAACCAGGTATAAAGCAAAGCAACTTCTCCTCAGCCTGTCATTAATACTGACATTACATCATCATTTTTTTTACCTATCTCTCATTTCCTCTTCTTCTAGATTTTTCTTCGTGAAAAGCAACGCACTTTTTTCTGGATGGAAACTGAAAAGGAAGAGGTGTGTTGCGTATGTTTACCCAAATAATATCTTAGTCATGCGGCTTTCTAATGAAATTATAAGAAAACATTATAACGCAGAGGATATTCACAGAAAAAAATACACATGTTGCTTCCCATATTCTATTCGATCTTTCTCAATCTAGATTTATTTACTCAAGATGTTTAGTGAGGAAAGGGATTATATTTCATTTCATTACCACAGAAAAACATAATATTCTGTGTAACGCAGACACATTTTTTGCTACACATCAGATCTCATGCTGCATGAGTACATCTTATTAGCACATACCAGAGAAAACAGAGCATTATTATAGGAGACGGCTGTAAACACAATACCCACATCCTGTTTCACCTTCAATAAATAATGAATCTCGGAGAGGAAAAAAATAATTGTAACAAAATGCAGGTGAAATGGTATACAATATTTTTCACAGAGTTACGTAACAATACAAAAAAACTACCATCAATGTATACACACCAAACGCACCGCCACAAACTGTTTGATTATTTAAAAGATTTCTGTGGATGATAAGCATTTGTCAAGTGCATTGTCGATGATGCTTCTGAATAAAAAAAGGTAGGAGAGTTCATCAATGTTGCTTTATATAAAATTCTTTTTCCCAGTGCATAACTTCACCGCATAATAACAAAAAAGTACAATTGTGAAAATTCCGTCTCACTGTTGGAAGTGTACCGGTTGGTACCCAAAATGTAATATAAATTGCTTATCATCGAGCAAAGGGAAACTGTTGCATATATATGTATAAGCTGTGGTAAAGAAAAACAGGATGTTTTAACCCTTTAAAAGCTCATTGTTTTTCCACTGTGGTTTTTGCTCCATAAATGCTCTTTGTGAGTTTGAAGTTGACTGTGCTGTTTGTGTGTGAGAACTCCCTTTTGTTTCAGAGCAACAACCGAGAAACAAAATGATCGAAATCAAGAAACGAGTCAACGAGTGAAACACAAAGTTGTTAGATACCACAATGTGGAGTAGAGAAAGAGAAACAAAAATTGTAACATGCACACTGAGAGAGACAGGTGTGTGCGTGCTGCACCAATATTTACCAATTCCATCCACATGCACGGATGTAACAGAGCCAAGAAACAAACTCACTAAAATGCATTTTCAACGTTTCGTTAAATCCACCTGAAATTTGTAGAGTGGTGTGATTATTATTACACAATAAAAGCTTCTTGTGTGCCTTTCTGTATGTAAAGCCAAGACTGTTAAAGCACTTAACTTCTTTTAGTGTGGGTTTTTGGTGGCTGCACAACAATAAAGAAATTGAGATTAGTAATGAGGGGAAAAAATTAGATGTGGAGTTTGTGACATGAGTAGAAATAAGTTTGAGTTACCATAAAGCATGTAAAGCTAAAACCAAAGCATGATTTTATTAAATCTTTGCTATTTCCTAATTCTTACTACATTTTTCATTTTAGAAAAAAAATCTAGCAAAAATTACTTTCTGAAACAATCGTAATCATTGTTTTAGAGGTGCTGTATTTCAACCATAATAAAAAACTAAACGAGCCAAACGTGATACCTCCTTGTCAGAAACTTTGTTGAAACAAGCAACTGGAATAAATGGATGTGATTACCTGGTAATTAGTAATGAAAAACCTTAATAAAAAACAGTACATTTTAAACCCTTTTGTTACGATTCATCACGTTTTTTGGTGCATGTGAACTTCTTACATAGTACCGATAATAATGTGTCGCTGCTACAAAAAATTAGACCTTCAAGTGGAAACGACGTGTCGGCAAAAGTGATAAACAGAAGAATAATGATTTTTTTAACAAAGAATGCTAATATTGATTGCAATAAGCTTGGCGAAAACACAGTAGCATATAGCACAAAAACGTTAGAATGTTAAATTGTAAAATAATTTTGCAACTAAAAAATAATTTTATGCTTTTTAAATTACATTTTGCCACATCACATCGCTTTTTTTATTGTATATTCAATGAATATTATGTGCGTTTAGTTTGAAAATGGAAAACACATTTTATTCGCATTTTACACATCCTTTTTTATTTCACCGAATGAAAAATCTAATATTTGATTTGGTACACCACTTCGTGCACAACCCAAGATATAAGTACATGTGTGTGAGTTGGTTTTGTAAGCATTTTTGCTTAGCAGTAACCTAAAACTTCAAAATTTTTACTTTTGCGCCATTATTCCTGCTTCACTGAAACTCAACAGTGAACAGCAAGACAACAATGCAACAGCGTCCTTATTATTATTATTACCATATTACAAATATCCACCAGAGAACTTTTATTCACTTATATATAGCAACTCTGTTGCCGTTTTTTGCCAGCATCACACTAAGTGTGTATCTTAGCATGACCAGGTGGAACAGAAATTATGCACGTTTTGTATTATCTCCATTTTCTATCTTGATATTTTATAATAGTAAAACGCTATGTGCATTCTCTTTTGGGTTAATGTTTTATCTTACATTCAACGAAGCGGAATCTTTTTTTGAGGCTGCTTCAATATATTATCTAGTATTATTAGTGGTTTTTGCGTTCCCACTTTGATGATGATAATGATGACGATGACGAGGTTGATGATGATGAGGATGATGGCAGCATCAAAAATATGCAACTTTACTTCTCTGAGGTAACTATATTCGTACCCTGCTGCATCCACACGCATTTTTATTCGCTGTCTAATATTTTTTATTTGAAATATAGGTAACCAGCAAACCCACAAGGAGAGTATGAAGCCAAGCCTAATCTGCCTGCCAACTTTTTCTGACGAGTAAAAATTGTGTCTCGCAAAGGAGAAAAAACTTGTTCCCTCACACAAAAAGGCGCACCACCACGGAGAGCTCTTGTCGAGGAACGAAACGAGTGAAGCCTTTGCTCTGCCCGTTACGCTTACTTTGTTTTTGCGCCATGTTACATTGTTCATTTTTACTGCTTTGCTTGCTGTTCCAACTCTTCGCCGAATTCCCCCTATTATACATATTTTTTACAAAATGTTGCGTGTAATTGTTGCAACTCCAGGTTTTACGAGTTTGATTAAAATTAATAATAAGGGTACGCCACATGATATTGGTGGTGTATGTTAGACAGAAGTCATATCAAAATACATTCTAGGAGCGGATACTATTTTCAGTTTCCTGTGCAAACGCTTGGGATTTTGCAGACGGATGAGCTTTCAGGATATGTGAGCATAAAAACAAAAAGGCTTCCGTGGTACGTTGCTTTTTTGAGTTGCCTGTCAAGTTGGAAAATAAACGAGCGGAATCCAGTAAAATATGAAATTGCAAGACGATACCTTAATAGCTTTTGTAATAATGAGCTTCATCTCTGAATAGTATCTAGTCTCCAAATACGTAAGTTTATACTGATTTCTGAGAAATATATAATGGACCTTTAGTTTAGCCTTTTGATGATTGTAATAATTTTTAACAAAAATATGGTACAACATTACAACATAATGCACAACATCATCCGTAATCACACGCAATCAGCGAAAGTTATTATGCACATGGAGATGATAACATGACATAGATTTTTTTCATGTTCTCTGGCAACACAGAAACTTTTTGTGACTTGTTTGCTTCATGTCTTCGTCTCAGTTTCATTCGCATAAACAAACAACATTTCTAACATAGATTATTAGCACTAGTAATAAACACTGTTAATTGCAAGTTACACGTAGTGTTACACTGAAAATGACCACAGATTCTTGTTCACCAGACAAATATGCTTTGCATCACGCTGGAATTCTTCCAAAAACTTTGTCATGCATCAAATCAATGTTTTAGCCTTGCTTGCCACGACCGAACAAAAAAAGGTCTATTTATCATGCTCAAGTAGCTCAACAATGAAAAAACTATTTCTGCTTTGCTGAATCACAGCCACATGTCGCCTATACCCTCGGACCAAATTGCACAAATTTAAGGTACACACATGTAACGCACAGACAAGCTTGGCGAATCAGCGACAACCGAGTACCTACTTGGTAGATTCTCAGCTGTGGATACCTTTTTATATACTTAATGTGGACCTTAAACTATTTGATTATAATAACGACTTGTAAATCTATGTCAGATGGAAAAAAAAGTTATGTGTTCACTCTTTACACGACAACGCATCGAGATCAGACACAGGTGCTTAACACAAGCGACAAATAGTCATAATAATAATAGTCTTAGGACATATTTACAAGAATGATTATGAAAAACTTGACACTCATTCGCACGCAAATTAAACGAAAAGTTTCTTTTTCTTGCTTCGTTTGAAGCTGCATCAAAGCAAAATTTATATAATTTTTTTGGAATGCTTATGTTCATGTATTGTTCATTATTATGCAAAAAGTTTCCAATGCGTACTTTTTTCAAAGTCACATTACTGCTGCTATGTAGGCACACATTTTTAACGAAAATCTATTATCATCGAATAACAAAATCCGACTGTGAAAACATATATATTTTCGTCCCGTTAATCGTTAGCGATTTGTTGAACCCATAAGTTGATGCATAACAAAACATCAAAGTGTGATCCATCTGCAGTAATAACAGCTTTTGTACACATGTATCTGACAATAATAACAACAATCTTGAGTCGTGCCATAACCCACACTTTTCCCGATGTTTGTAAAGAATCAAATTAATCTGAAAATGTGGAGTACGTGGTAGTGTCAAAATGGCAACGTTATAATGACGGAAAATAACACTAAATTGTGCGCGGTACATGGCGGAAATACACACATTTCTGCACTGCTAGAAATTCTGCTGACTTCAACGAAAACACGGTAATTTGGATGTTACCATTTGTGATTGTTAACCTAGCCCAAAACTCTCCACTCTGAGAAAATTTGCCTTGTCATCTTGAAAATAAAGGATAAAACCTCTTATTATTTTATTATTATTACTGTACTTGTTGAAGTTGTTATGAATTTAGAATGGATAAAAAAAGGATCTCCACGGTTCATGTTTTATTAACGCCTCACATTAGACATCATCATCATCACATAATATTCTTAACATTTCATCAGCTTTAGCAGCCTAAGTTGACGTGAAGAGTCAAATAACGATATTTTTGGTGGGTGGAAAAAATGATGTGCATTTTTAAAGGCTCACAGGATTGCTTTTTTCATATGGTTCATGATGCACTCACCACACCACATCCATCTGTGCAGATAAATCTCTGTGTGAAATGGTGGTACCATTTCGTCATAAAACGGGGTTTGTTTTCCTTTTCCTTTTGTACAATATAATTCCTTCCACAGAAAAGAAGATCAGTCACTAACTTCTCTTTCATGGAATATAATGATGACTACTATTGTGCACCACAAAGAAAAAGAAAAATACATTCAACCCACCCAATGATTTCATCATCATCGTCATTATCAACCTCGCAGTCTTGTTACATAACATCCATGCATAATAAACAAACATCTAAAATATGACTACTTTTTGCTCCAAGTTAACACAGGACTGTCTGCTGGGAAAAAAAGTTTGGACAGGAGGAAAAGCTTCTTTTCCATTTTCTGTTTTAATACTTAATAATTGCTACCATCATCAGCGCCATTACCATATATAATATTTATTATTATGAGAGGAGATAGGATAACAAAGATACGGGAGGAGGATGTGCTGCATACCATTAAGTTACTCTTCACTAATGCGTGCTTTTACAGTTCACAGAAGCAGCACCACGACTACCACCATTGCTACGAAAAAGCGTTGCAGAAGGGGAGAAATGAAAGAAAGGCTGAAGAAACTCGTGCAAGCAAGTTGACTGGACATGACACGAACTCTTTTTTTCTTCTTCTTCGAGTAACATTATATAACCAATCTGGCATTCACACCACTATGCTGAGATCATTTTCCTGCAATTCCCATGATCGTCCACTTCCCTTCCTGTTTCAGAAATATGTTTATGTGCAACCCTCCTCAATCAGTTTGCTATTTTTTTCTCTCTGACGTCGTGGCAATGATATTGTGCCTTCCTAAATATATATAGTTGTGGTAAACATGTAAAGTGAAAGGGAAAATGTGAATAACTCTTGGTCTCCCCTCCTCCAGAGAAATCCAAAGTTTGAAAAACTTCCAACCAAAAGTAATCAAATAAATCAATTCAACTTCCTTCCATTCTACATAATAATACTCTCAAGGCATTAAGGACGTTCTCAAAGTCGGTATAAGCGCCACCACACACAAGACAGAAGAGAAAAAAATCAACAGTCAATGTGAAACTTTTTTTTTACTTGGTACTTTTCTCCGCACACAACTGGATTGTTGCTCTTCCTGTCTTTTGGTTTCTCAACACAAATTCTTCGTGGCATTCAACTTTCAGGGAAAAAACTGAGACAAAAACAAGAAATGAAGACACGAGGAAAAGGTGGATAAGATCGAGGAATAAAACGGAATGATTTGTTGCTGGATTTTTATTCAACTTTTTTGGCATATATGAAGCCACAAAGTGAATGTCCAAATCACAAGAGAAGAGTAAATTTTGTGAGAGGAAAACTAGTTTACAATTTTCCGTTTTGTTTGGTAAAGTCGTTTCAAGTCTGTTGACTCTTTATATTTATTAGTCGGCCCAATCAACATTGTTTTGTTTGGAGTTTGTTAGACAATTGTTTGCCGTCAATTTTGTAGGCTGATCAAATAAAAAATGGTACACTTTAATAATATTGTATGTATGTATTATTTGATTAGCAGAGACCATAGCCAATGACATTTACGGGAACAGTACATTTTATATGTAAATACTTACAAGCAATCAATTCAATGAACTTTACTTCAACAGCGACTTATATAGATATTATTTATTATGCAAACATGTACCGTTTGAACGGTTGACTGTCACACAATCGAAAAAAGAAAGAAATTGGTCGTTTGTGTTTCAAAAGGTTGCGACATCCGTCCGTACATGACTGACTTTATGTGGGTGATATACTTTTTTCATCACATTGATATAAAAAACTCTTTACAAGGAGGAGAGTCAACCGAAGATAAATCTCTCCTTTTTATTTTATATATTTGTTAGTTGAATCTTTTTCTTGTAGAAATATCGGTATTATGACTGTGACCAAGTTTGGAAGTCTTTGCTTTGATCCTTTCTCTTTTAATCTAATTTTATCAAGACCCAGACATATCAAACCAATTCGGTAGGTATTTGTAAGTAAACACATTTTTAAGAGACAAGCAGAGTTAAAAAAAGAGAATTCTGCTGGTCTCCCCTTTGATGAATCATAAAATTGTGTTACATGTTTTTTCACTTGATACTGAAGCCAGGCCAGCAACAATTATACAAGCATATTCGCACCATATCACACACCAAAAATGCATATTATTATTAGTGTGCAGTGTTAAAAAAATTAGGTTCTTGTTCATCTCAATGATGACTGGTTTACAATGACGGCAAAATGCGGAGCAGCAACCTTTTTTGTCACAAGCAAAAAAAACATTTTCTGGCAAGAAGTTACAGATGGAATTTAGGTATTAGGTACATTAATAATAAAGTTTTAGTATGACTCAAACGTATCTCCCAAGAATAAAAATAATGGTTGAAAAAATCATACTACAGATAAGTGGGATTTCAAATTACGCACGACCCAAATATCTTCCTGGTGATGATGATGCAGACGAGATGGTATGCGACGAAAAAAAATGGTGTTATAATGTTGGTGGCTTGTAATCATGGCTTTTCGAGAGCAATAAAAATACTTTTTGTCAATTCCTGATTTACATCCAATCCAATTTAATGTGGAGCAAAAAAGTAAATCTAATTTTTTCCCCTTCATTACTGGGGTCATCCTCCTCCTTCTCCTCCTCTTCACAGAACCCAATCATATAGCGTAACCATACCATTCACATACAAAAAATTGAATTTGAGTCGATTCTTCACAGTCAGTCAGTTGATTTTCTTATTAGGAGAGACGTTGATGAGGCGATGTAATGCTGATGATGGCGAATGGAGTAATATAGAAAGTGAGTGATGGGGCTTCATCGTCCACAGAGCCGGTACAAGTCACGATAAGTGACTTAAAAAATGAATAGAATACGAATTCATTTTTATGTTATTACATTCATAGACACACATCACTTGAGTTACGTAATGTAATGCACCATGCGATCCCAAAACAACCGCAAGAGCAACAAAACGGCACAACAATTCGATGGAGATAAGATGTTCAATTCATGACGGCGATGAGAAAGAACGTGAAAATGAGAAATTGGTTTGGGGAGGAAGGAGTGACACACTTGCCTCGCTTACAATTCACAATCAGTTGTTGGAATTTTGGGAACGTGTTGTTGACAAAACATTCTTTTTTTTTCACCTCGAATATAATATAACTGTATCGTGCCTTATTATTGAGTTATTCTCTGATTTTCGCTGCATTCAGCTTGTCAATGGCTTTCGCTATCGCTATAATCGACGTGAACAGCCAATATTTTTTCAATCAGTAACCACATTGCTTATTGAAGGATTGAGAGGCATTATCAAACAGGTTGTGCGTACAAAGTAGGCACAGCAATGATGAGATTTACGAGAGACGAGCAAAACGAATATTTAAAATTGATTGATAAATTGGGTAGTAATGGAAAAGTATAATTTGATTTGAATGCATCCAAATCACATGACTTATTGCAGGCTTTCGAGAGGGAGGCTGCTATGATTTTTTTCGCAATGAGATTTGATTTTGATTTATGAATTTCTGTAAAAAAAGTGACTGATGAAGCAAGGATTGAGCTCCCCTCATCATCAAAATATGTACTTAGCATTAGCAGTTGGC
>JAHZNF010000123.1:0-12110 GCA_027744215.1 Troglopedetes dispersus | reverse complement strand
TAAGGTTATCATTATCATGACAAACCTATACTTTGATTTGGCCCGCCTACAGAAAAAGTGATGTACTGAAACTTTATTCTACTTCGACCACAGATAACGTTTTGATACGATTGACTTTTGTAGTTTGTACGTACATTTTGTTTCACGGTTCACTGTCAGTCAGTTTCGGTTCTCTAAAAACCTTTGCTTTTTGCCATCCTTGGGCAGAGAGGAAAGAAGCACGAGCACGAGGAAATCCACATATGAAAAACTTTATTACCACACATTTTTGACCTGCTTTTCCATCATTCCGCATTCTTGTTTCGGTGATGTGATAACAATAGAAGATGCAATTGGAACGGTGGGTGGGTACCCTCTCGACATACACGATATTGTTCTTCCCTGTCTGTCCTGGATCTGCTGATGTGGGAACTGGGAAGTGGTTGGTAGAGTTAGTGAGTGGTGCTTTTCAAGCTCACATAAGGTTTTTTATTTCTGGATGAGAAGAAACAGAATTTTTAAAAATTCGCAGAGCTGACAATTCTATAGAGTATTCTTCCGGCTCCATTAGTTCTAAATACAATAACGTGTCAGCACCACACAAACTAGAATATTGCTTCGAGCTAAACGAGAGACAGTCTTTTCTCTGCATATCCTCACCATCTATTCGTTCAAAGTTTATTCCTTTTTTATCCATGCAACGAGAAACGGCGGAAACGGGGTGGGGAGGAAAAAGCAGTTAAGTAAATATAGTGTGTTGTGAAAATGTATCGCTAAATGCAAGGCAGGAGTTTAAGCTTACAAGTAAAAACAAAAGTACTTGCCGGTTAGAAAAGTAAGGTGTACTTTTTTGCTCACATCTCATTTTATGCTACATTGAGTTTCAGCTACAGAAAGCTGGTGGGCACTTAAGTACTATTTTTTTAAATAAAATAAATATACACAAAGTACCAGAACGCCTCTTACTTTGTCAAGTGGGTCTGCGAAGGAGCTGAATCTGCTTGTACGAAACGAAGAGAGATAGTGATGCTATTTGAGGGGTTCCAATGAACCAATGGGATAGAATGATAGAATTGAAAACGGATTGGATGGAACTTTGGAAGAAGCAAGCAATTTCACCTTACAGCAACATGAGAACGAGAACAACAAAATACATCAACGAATAAGAAGGGAGATTGGGTAGCTACAGAATGGATTTTAGACAACCTTACAGAAACAAAACATGTTATACAAAATAATGTACGACAAGAGAATAAATGGCAAAAAATTGAAATGGTTCCGTTGAGAGCCCACCGATTGTAGCAACTCTCTTCTACAGCTTGCACTGTGCAAAACGGGATTTTTTATTGGATGGTATTTTGCAAAATTTATGAAACACTTTTTCCTTGTCAACTTGTCACACATGAACTAGATGCTCCTGACGGAAAGACAATGATATTCTTGCTGAATTTATGGTATCAAGTTTGGGTAGTGACTTCGATGGAATCGGGAGGGCCAATCTAAGTAGTTCCCCCGATTTTTAAAGAATAATATTCTTCATGACTCGGTCCTTCCCAACAGTACCTTACTAAATTAAATTTGGAAGTAATAATAAAAGAATAATTCAAAATTTGTACGCGCAAGATGCATGAAATATTTTGTTGTTTTGTCAATTTACGTTCAATGAATGTCTTCATACTCCAAAAAGTAAAGTAAGGAGGAAATGCGGACAGAGAATGGAAATGAACCATTGTTCTATTTTGGAAAAGTTTTTGTCTGCTTTCACGTTCTGTATTTTAAACTTTTTCTCACTTGCTTTGTTACTGAAGTTATTAAAGGCAAAAGGGAATGTTCAAGCGATGCCGTGAAGACAGGTTATATCCGTTCCAGCTCCTTTCCGCAAATGTTTGATGGCGTCACATCTTTTAGGTCATTCAAGAAACTACTGTTGTTGTGTAAACTTGTTGTGTACAATGCAGTTGTAAAATTTTGCGAACTCAACTGCTTCTCAGGTGTGTCCTATGGCTTTACTTACAAACTTTGCTTGCATGTAAAAGTTCTGTGGTAACGAGTAGACAATCCTTTGTTAGCTATCATTGTCATCCATTGAACGAAAGAACTGACAATTTTCACGATTTGTTACCCTAACGCGAAGCCTGTTGTGTGTAGTACGATCATCTGCAATGTATTACTTGATTTTATGAAAGGATTTTGAAAATACGGAGATGTGCATATGCACTTGTCTTTAACTATTTTGCAGGACGAGGGTGATGAAAAGGATTTGGACATGGACATGGAAGGGGATGGAGAAGATGAAGACTCCCCAAATTCAGATGATTGCCAAATTATCACGAATACAAAATTGGCCACAGCATTTGTTCTCGAGTCGGTCCGACCTGAAGATAGGTAATAAATGTACAAAAGTTAAAAGTTTTAGTTTGACACCTTGGAGAAGACACGTTATAAAAATCATTAACATAAAAACAACCCTACTTATCTTGGTGGTAAGCCTTATGAAAAGTTTATACAAAAAAACATATATGTATCTCAGGACTAGGACCTCCTTCAGATATGCTAATTTGGGGTACATTCAGAAGGACTATTTAGTATTATCAAAAGTCTATTTAATGAGTGAATAATATATCCAGTTATTTTTCTGTATTGATGAAATGTAAAATACGAAAAGGAACCGCAATAAGTTTAAAAGCCCCTAATTTATGTGAGAAATTCGCAATTTTTATTTGCAGAGGACTGGCCTGCAGGGTAGAACCGAATGGCAACCATGACTCTGGCTATGCAGCATCAAATATGGAAGAAGGTGCACATCCTGTAATGGTTCAAGAGCCGTCTCCAGCAAGCCCCAAATACTCTTTATCTCCTCACGTAAGTCTCTAGAAGCTATGGACTTAAATGTTACTTCCACAAACAATAACAGATTCTTAAGCACATGCAAGTATAGTCTAACGGATAACAATGTGAAACCCTACTCTAAACAAGAAATCTTTCAACTGGAACGTCTAGCGTAAAAATATACATGAACTGAACCCTTGCAAATTAACTTGTTTATAAACAAGTTGCATATATAACAAGTTGCATATATAAATTAACTTGTTTATAAACAAGTTAATTTATATATGCAACTTGCAACTGCTGCATCACATTACAGATACCATCTAAAGGAAGATGTCGCACAGGTCATGCTAGCTACCCATTTACTAAGAAGCAAAGATGACATCTAAGTCAATATAGATTATTATTAGCCATTGGGCCATTACTAGATAAATAAAGTGTAATTACGTAAAGGCAGCAAGAGTTAATTGTAAGTATACAGTATAGCATAAAAGCGTATTAGATAAGAGCAAAGGCAATATATGTATGCTATGTCATGGGGAGTGTTTATGTATTTTCCTTTGTACATCACGCCAACATATACGTAATTATATCTTCAAAAAACCTTTACAAAACGATACCACCTTAAATATTTTCAAAGGGGTGCAGGAGTTATCATCCCATCCCACCCCAGTCTTATGAGGTCACCTTCTTGTTTACTTGAATTCGTTATGTCCTTGGAAATAGTTTGGTTGCTATTTTCGGAAATCTAGATGTACATACCTTTATTTGAACCGACCATATAGGTAGAAGCAAGTGGGAGTGACACAATAGGACGGAAATTACTTTTTTTGTGCTAGTAATACAGTTAAGTGGCAAATTCACCTTCGTAAGTTTGAAGTTAACAAAAGCCTGCCAAACGAAGAAAGAAAATGACATTTAATGTTGTGGGAATTTCACTGATTGATACTTAATTAATTTGAGGACAAATCTAATAACCCGCCAAACTAGATCATGGGTTTTTTTGGTTTTAAAAATATTACGCTTATCCTAAATGGTTAATTGAGAAAGGTCATTACGATAATTTATCAATTTTGGGTCAGCTATTGATTATTTAAATAAATCATAAAGGTACAATTCTCCAGAAGCGAGCTTCAAGCGTGAATCTAGATTCTGAAAATAAAAGCTATGAAGGAACACATTGATTGTTTTCTAATGGAGGTGTGCGCAATTTTGCTCTTTCCAAAAAACTAAAATTGTGGCTCATGTATGATGCATCCTTAGAATATATATCTTAAAATACCTATCATTGCATGCACCCAATGGTTATTATATTATTCTTTAAAGCTTCATAAAGTTGACTTAGCCGGTTTAAGTTGGTAGTATTCCTATTCAAGCACAGACCACTTGTTCCTTCAGCCAGCAATGAAATCCTCCTTTTGATCATGTTCCTACTCTTCCTACTAGCAATAAAGGTTGATGAGAATTTCTCAAGAGTTTCCGACCATTTGTCAAGTTTCATAAAAGCCCCTTGATTACGTTTCAACAATGGTCACATCTTCATCAATTACTATCCAGGCATTGCATCTGAGAGTACGTGATTTTCAGCAAATATATTGTTTATTTGTCCTCTGTACTACTTCTAGAGTCCTGCAGGTCTGTGTACATTACATAAACCGAACATTCATAAGGTACAAATGTATATATGCGTTTTTATAGGCATCCGAAATGCGTTGCCGTAATTGTTGAAGTTAAAACTTTCACAGAAAGACACATGCAGCATACTAGAGATACGACATATTGTGTAATAACTGCCATGTCCCTTCCGTTTCCGCCACTTTATGATCTTTCTCTTTGCTTTCGTTTCAAAGAACAGTAATCTTCAAAAGGGCTCTGGTCATAATTTCCGTTACGAGGGTAAGCAGTCGTGTAGGTACACCGCGAACATTGCAATCGAAATTAGTTCTCTGATTACCTTTCATATAGATAATATACTTTCTTATATCATGTAAGACATTTATCCCCCAAAACAACTGCTTGCTGAACCTGGTTTGAGGAAGAAACGTTCTTTCCGCTGTACGATTGGCAAAAAGCTTCCTTCCAACTTTCCCTTACCCATTTTTGATTTAGGAGCAAACATGTAAGGAGCCCTTCGGGAGGAAGACATATTTGGTCTTGGGGGTTGTGGCGAAAAATATCAGATTTAAGCACCTCTTAATGGTTTATGAAATACGTCGCTTTCATTTCATAAACCGTTGTCGTCTTTTTCGTGAGAATAAGTGAGAAACTCAGGTTACGTAATGAGTTTTGATGACGGCAGTTCAGTAGCAGACAAAATGAAGAATGCTAAACAAAGTTCATTTTCATGCATGCATTCTATGCTGCCAAACCCAGAGAGTGGTTTGCCAGAAGCTCGGAGCACGTCTTAGTCTTGAGCTAAGTTTTCAGTGTCATTTTCATGTTTTTCTGCGGATTTAAATTAAGGCTGATGATAAGAGAGAAAGTGTTAATTGTCGCAAGAGTAAACTGAGAGTGAATCTAGAGCAGCTGCTTGAAAGCAATAAGATTTCACTTTCACTTTTCATTAAGGATTCCACGTCAGTGAGTGATGAGAAAGGAATTTGTGAGTAAAAGATGTATATAAACCGAGAGGGATTTCAATTTCAATAGTGATTTTTTAAGTGAGGTAGAACACGACTATTTTTGGAGGGACTATTTTTAGTCAAATCAACTTCGTACCGAAGGCTGGAAGTAGGGTAGGGTTTTTCTGTAAAATAAATGGATAGCATTAGTAAATCGTTTTCAGGTTAAATCTTTAAACTCCAAGTATACATAATGTACCTATATTGTGATTGCGAATTTTCGAATAGCTTCTGTTCTTATGATTCATATTGCCCCGATGTACCCCATGAAAAATGGCATCTTGCTTGCTTTTTGTAAGCTACTGGCGATGATGCGAGACTACTTGCTGATATATATTAATAGATTATTTCGCAGGTCCAAATTCCATTTGTAGTGGTAATTGGAGTCGTTGGTGTAAATATTTTCTACAGCAATAATAAGCCATTTTACAAAGTCTCCATTTGTCAATTTTGCCACATTTGCTTCGTATGATTAAGATGCAATTCATGAATGAATTAAAACGTTTTCCTTCTGATGTTTTTATAAATGGATTTTATTATTTTAATAAACCTAATGCAGAGGCTAATCTATAGGGGCCGGGAATTGTTAAAATATAAGAAAACAATTTATGTAAATAGGAAACTTTTGAGATTTTACGGGGTCTAAAGCAAATTTCGCCAGGGCCTGGACAGACCTAGTTTAGCCTCTGACCTAATGTCGAGTGTATGCTTGGGTCAACAAATAAATAATAAAAAAATTGGCAACTATAAATTCCCGGCACACTCCCCTAATCGCCGCACTTGCATTTACAACACAAAATTTATGCTCTCTGAAAGTCTGAAGTAAAATAAAATAATTTAGGCTAGCAGTGGCACTGGCATAATATGTGATGCTCAAATGCAGATAGTGGATAGGCAATTTTAAGATGGTGTGTATACCTGTGTGATAACAAAGGTGGATCACATACTACGTGTTATTGCGAAACGTTTACGAGACAAAAAATTATTTACTAAACTTATTTCACTAGCAAATTTGAAAATGAAAAATAACATATGCCTTAGCAAGCAATAATGTTGTAGAGGAACACATAGGTAGTTCAATTTAATAAGCTCAAAGAGCTGTACATTCCACTCATATTTAAATTGGATTATCAATGAAGGTTAGCCAACCCACAGCCACTGCCACTAAGCCCTTTTTATTAAAAACATTCTAGATACCGATGAACTTGGAATTTCTCTTAATTAGATTCGAGTCTTGTTTTCATCCATCTAATTTTGCATGTCGAATGGTGAATTTTCAACAACGAAAAAGCTTTATTTAGATATAATATTAAATTAAACCATACCCTATGGAAGATTTTATTAAAGTAAAAGCTGGTGAGCGAGAAGGATCAGAGGTAAAGAATTTTATGGGGTTTCATAAAAGTGGAAAGTTCCGAAGAGTATTATACCACGTGCCAGCAATGTAAATTACTTGCAAAGCAAGGTTACAAAGATCGTATTTATTAATTATTTGAGGACGAAGAAATTTCAATATGGCCACAGCCAAACAAATGATGCATTTTCTCGTAAAATATTCTAGTAGGAAAGGAATCATGACTTTTTTACACCACCAGCAGGTGTAATTCAGATTAAAACTAATAACTGTAACTAAGTAGGTAAATCGTAAGGTAAAACTCAAGTGAGCGCAGATCAATCCAGCAGCGAGCATTCAAATTCTTAAATTCAGTAAGAATATTGTAAAATGCAGAAGTGAAATAAAGAGTTATCGTTTCAATTTAAGGGACAATGTTAATATTGTCAGAAAACAATCCATGTTCCTTTTCTCTAGTATTCGCGTAAGTTGAAGGATATCTCAAGCTCTTCGACTTTAATTAAACTTAGCTATGTAAGCAAAGGATTTCAAAAAGCGATTTTGAGGGCAGCAGATTAGGAATTTAACATTAAACATATTACGATTTAATTATTAAAAACTGTTGCTACTAAAAGTATAAAATTATTTCATGGATATTGATTTGGAATAATAGGAACAGTGCAAACGTAACGGTTTGAGCCGTTCACAGAAGGATGGGGGTGAATCATCCCTCGCCCAGTCCCCGGGTGATGTATCAAGTGGGAGTGCTAACAAAAAGGCTGCCAGTAAGTGGGCGTTTTACCTCTCTAAATTCAATGACGAACATAATGTGGACGTATACCGTACATGAAAAATTCATTATGTCATGGAACAAAATCTAAAACCAGTTGTTTCTGGTTTTGAAAATGATTATTGAGTTAAATATTTTTATAATAAGAAGGAGCAAATTTCTGTTTTTTTTTAAATTGGTAAGAAGTGTAAATTCTTTGTCTCTTTATGCAGGTTTGTTTTTGGCTTGTTGGCTTCCGTTTTTTACCTGCAACATAATGGACGCGCTGTGTTCCTTACTAAACAAGGAATGTGGTTCTTCAATGACCCAATTTCTGTTGACAACATGGTTGGGTTATGTTAATAGCTGCTTAAATCCGGTAAATATTAATATTCCTCAAACTAATTATACTTTGAAGTCTTTGTCTAATTTTTAATTGGTAATTATAATTTAGGTAATTTACACTGTCTTCAATCCTGAATTCCGGAAGGCATTTAAGAAAATTCTTGGAATGGGACCGTGAAAAACAACCTTGCGTCTTCGACGAAGACCAACTGAAAGCTCGAAAACTACTTACTGAATTCTGCGTATGAAAACCTCGTCACATTGATACTCTCTACCCAATAGAACTCATACGTGTCAAATTATGAGGAAATATCCATACTGTCAGAGTCCATTTGTTGCTAGTTTCTTGTAAATATCTACTCATGTAGGCTTAGCGAGGAGAAAAAAAGTTACGAATAGCAGTATTTCTATACTTCGTTTAGTTGATTACAATAAATTTATCATCGTTATATAACTGTGAACAATCACTCAACTCTTTCAGTTTGTTAATCCACCAAGATGTTAAATATAGAAAATAAAAGTGCTTGCAATTGTCATAATTTAGTCAACTGCTGGTTATTTAGTCTGGGTTAGCGCAATTATATTTCTTGTTTTATACAATAAAAATTACAACAGTCTCGTAATAATCAAGCTCCAAGCTTAAGTTTATAGATTAGTGAAGCTGTATTTGGTAATGTCACTGTTATTGCGGAGGAATCATGGAGAAAGGTAGCGAATGTGACTGTGACCACTTACATTGATGCAGTTCGTGTGCATCAAGCCCACATTTTTTATTTGTTTAACTCTGGAAGAAAAGTGCTGATTCTGACCTTCTGGTGGTAGTCATTAAATAATTACATATAAGTACATATGTCTCTTCAGCAAGTGTTGTTGAGATTGTTTTTCAGAGCTACTTATATGTAGGTGTTGGGAGTACGGAGTCTCCAGAGTAATGCGAAGACAGAGCCATTACCTATTTTTCAGGTAGCTTTCATAACTTTTTCATGGTTCGTTGTACAAATGCAATTAACGGTAGTTTAATGTTTCCAGTTTCGCTTAATTTGCTTAATACTATTTTAGGTACTTGATTAGGATAGGTTTAAAATGCGTCTTCACGAAGAGGCAAGTGTAATTCGGACTACAATGAAATACGGAGTGGCAAATTAGGGTATAAATAGCATATTTAATTAATTGCACTTTAATATGGACAGCATAAGAGAAATATCCTGAAAGAAGACTAACTATAATTTTTATTTTACGGGGTAAGTTAACCCTATATACACAATCCTATCCCAGATGGATTTTTTGTATCTAGCAAAGAGCAAAACCGGAAGGGCACTATACTAGTTAGTTGTAAAACTGTTGGATGTTTGGGCTAATAACCTAAAAACAACAGTTCCTATAAACAAATTTCAAGGAACAAAGTACGACGAAGTGATCCAGAAAGTGGTTTTGCCAAATACCAAGTGTAAGTACGCGTAAGTAATTTAACCAGATGTGAAACAGGAAATCCTTAAGGATTGTATGATCAATTCAACAGGACGTAAGAAGGGTATTTTTTCAAGTGAAAATGATTTTAAATTAGATACGTGGTGGATGAAATTTGCTGTGCTTATGTAATTGTAACCTTGGGCTGGGATGTTATAAGTTAGGTATAAGTTCATAAGTGGGGTCAACTCTGCTCTTAGTATCAAGTCATGTATACCTACAGAAATACTCATGTAATGTATATTAAACATAGGCAAACTTATATTAGGTTTTGACTTTAAATGATAGCCTAATAGCTATTGCATTGCGCTTAATGAACATCCAAGTAATCAGAAAATTCTATATTAGTTAGGGTTAAATAATGGATTAAATGAAAGTCATGGGACATCAAAGTACAAAGATGTTGTATAAATTACTGAATGCTTTCAATCTATCAATGTACATATAGCAAGTAGCTATATTCATTGTAGCTATTTGTTTGGACGAGTAACATTTTTATGGACATCACACCACCGGAACCTTTGGTTTCATCTTGGTGATACACAGCAATCTGACGAAATCAACGGAAATTACACAAGTTTATACAAGTTCAAACATAAGGTTTCCGGTGAATTTTATTCATGCATGCAATTTTTTAAAATGTGAAGAGGATTGCTTTATCATTCAAATACTTTTTTTTAATGAGCTAGTCACATAGTTTGTGTATGTTAACTACGAGTTTACACTGCATCCATTATTTTGGCGCCGGCTATCCACTTAAAAATTGTTAGTTTTAGCTGATGTCTGCTGGAAACGGTTGATATCGCTTTATTTTATCAATATCTTTATTTTGTTATTTGCATAGCCAGTAAAATGTGATTAAATGATTGATCGACAGTATATGATTGATGTGATGGTTGGCGTGCGGAGGGTTCAGGAGCCTTCTCAGTGCTTATAATTTTCAAGCTTCTTTCTTTTTGTATGTTATATACCTATAAATATTGTACTTCCGCTTTACAAACTTACCATTGAATTGTTGATCTCATTTAGGTAATAAATAAGACTTTTTTATTTACAGATAACAGTCAAGGTGGCATGTTTATTAAAACAATCCAATGCACATGCTGTCCTGCTGTGTTTGATTGTTACTCGTAATTAGCTCTGCATTAATCAGTCAATACAGTATCAATTGGTTTGTCGTTGGCAGTTACTAAGTAAGTATGCTAAGTGAAGGGCTAATCAAGGAAGGTGATATAAATTAAGGATTAAGTAAAAATAGATAGTCATATAGGGTGTCTATATGGCGGTCCTAATATGTGAAAATGTGAACAGAGGGTACTCCACAACACGTGTAATTAACGTGTGTGTTATGCTCCCGATACTTACGTATAAAAGAGGAACTTATACAATACAATGCTTACCTGAATGTTTTTCATTAAGGGATAAGTTAGTAAATGTAATTATGCTAAAAGATTACGAATCACACGATTGGCACGTCTAATCTAATATGGTTAATCCTCGATGGAAACTAAGCTTCTCTTTACGAAAGTTATGGGTAACATTTTATCTAATTTGGCTTTTCCCTGTCCTGAAAGTTTCCCAGATCTTAGAGGTGTTTTCACCCTACTGCGAGCGTGATATTTAGGTGTACGCGTACGAGACTCTGGTGACAGACAGATCAGTTAAAAGTCTGCTACTTTCATGCTTCCACAGCGCAAGAAGTGTGTGTATATCATTGTGCAACAAATTTTCCAGATTTGTCAAAATGAAAAAAAAACTCGAACTCTGGCACCTTTGATGTTATGATATGATTGTTGGATAACATACAAAATTGGTTACCAGAAATATTTTAGGTAGAAAAAATGTCAACAACGCAAGGAGGACATATTGTTAAAAATGTTAATTTATGATGTAGATAGAGAATATTATGCAAAGAAACTATAAAGCTAAAATTATATCTACATACATGTGTATCTCAACTGAAATTCAATTGAATAAATATTTTAATTTAACAACTAAAAAACCAGATTTCATATTCTTCCAACCCATTCATAAAAACCCATTGTCACGTCAAGCAATCATGTTCGGAAAGAGGCAAAGCAAACGAAAGGAAAAATAATATGCTTCATTTTTACCTTCTGCCTTCTACTCTTTGTAAAAATGTAGTGAAATTCAGTCAACATTTCCTATGTAACCATAACCAAGGCTGACGTTACGTGACTGCTGTTTTGGCCACCAAAGTCGCCTCCGCCTTAGCTTATAAAAATCATCATTTTGCAATGCAACATCCAGTTTTTGGTCTGTTCTCCGGTGATGGTGTTTGCTAGAGTGATATGTATGTTACCACTTTCGAATCGCTGACTGTACTTCCAGGCAGATACGTGCATTTTTAAAGCAGATTCGGATTGCTCGCAACAAAATCCCACAAGAATCATATATTGCACGCTACCTCTGCCATCTGCATACCCTTTACCATAATCTCCATTGTTAGATGCTGACATTTAAATATTAGCATCGAACAATTTTCCCAATCCGGCAAGTATATCCTCCCGGGAGCAATGCAAAATAGTTTCTTCCCACGAAGCGACGTGAAGCCAAAAAAAGTGATGCTTTTTACGTATGAAAGTCCAGTATGCAATCCAGAGAACAGCTAAATATTACATAATATTTCATTTTTAGCAAAGTTCGCGAAACACAACCTTTGTTCATATGCATTAATTTCAGTTAGCTTGCAGTATAGCATCGAAACGAGTGATTTTGAAGTTTTTAATTTTCCATTCAATAATAA
>JAHZNF010000122.1:0-21876 GCA_027744215.1 Troglopedetes dispersus | reverse complement strand
GTCTCTGATTGATTGTCGTTTTATAATGAATCAAAACTTGTGACATCGTCACGAAACGATGTGTCGCTCTTAATTATTTTTTAAGAGCTCTTAACGTATTATTTAAAACAGTTTGGTCATTGGTTCATCACGTGTTGTGATATATTCTATTTTAAAACTTGGAAGTTCTGAGTTCTCACATCATACATGCCATGTCGGTGCACTATATCTATATGGATCTTGTACTATATAATCCGGATTTTCGAAAACTCAATTGATAAAGATAGTCTAAAGGTGCCGCGAGCTGTGGATACCTTTGACTTTGACTCATGGCATTTCCCTTGCAGAGGGACAAATGACTATAAAGAACCTAAACCAAGGTAAATGTTCAGTGATCTTATACAAAAGTAACGTATAATAGCCTAAGTTCTGTTGCATATAGTTTTGTATTCAGAAAACAAAAGTAGAAAAGTGAAAGTCAAAATGCTTTCTTTGGCTGACGTTGACATTACATAATAAAAGCGCAGTGACGAAATTACAAGGAACTAGCATCTCTATTACCCCCACCTTTTTGTGAGCGTGAGCGTACAAAGGTATTCCGGTCGGTAGTTGGTGGATGTTCTTTTAATTTATATACTTTTTTGACTGAGGGTGAAAGACGAGAAAGTCCCAATCTTAGTGCGCATGTCAAAAGTCAAGGCAAAGCTAGACTGTTTCTAGTTAGAGTACTTTTTTTTTTGTTGTAAATTGTAACGTAACAGTTCTATGCTAAGATTTTTGTGTGCAGCCATTTCAAGAAATAGTTGATAGCAACGACTAACGACAGATTTCAGATTTGTTAGGGTTAAATGAATTTCAATTCAATACAGTTAGGTCATAGCTCACACAAAAATATATGTTACGTTTGCGCTCATTATTTTAATTCGTTCAGTATTGTAATTGTCAAAAGTTGGTTATATATATGGAATGTTGGAAGGAATTTACACACGAAGGAGGTTTGTCTGTGTGTCGCTAATTACACGTCGTTTTTAATTATTTTCTCTTTCAGTTTACCTTGTTAAAGACAACAGTTATCCCTTTGTAACATGACCAGGTTAAATTCGAACAATGTTGAGATTGACATGGATGATGTGTCTTCGCTGGGAGGATCCAGTAGCGCCGCCAGTGAACTCGAACAGTACCTTATAGAGCAGAAACGTGCACAAAATAACAATGTTTTGGGATACCTCTCGAATGTGGGATCGAGTTTGGGGAAGTACATCCCAAAAAGAACAGGCACAGGAAGTATAGAGGATGATATTGCTGTCAGATTCGGTAATTTATTTCGATCTGGACCTTCAACAAGTGGGGATGGTTCTGGAGTTAGCACTGCAGCATCCACCTCAACTTCATGTTGCACTCTAGTAAGCTTTATGATGATGAAAATGAAACTTGAATTGACTTGAATACTATTGTCCATTTTAATCGTATTAAAAAATTACAATTTGCGAGAAGTTTAATTTGATTTATTTTTGTCTACTTTGTGTAAAAGTCAAGAAAAGAAAGAATCATCGGGTTTTTTGTTCTTCTTGGAATGGGACTTTTATTCTTCACATTATCTAGCTTTTATATCCCGGTGCTACTAATCGCAGCTCGTAAATTCAGCATTTTCTTCACGCTGGGCAGCGTATTTACCTTCGCGAGGTAATCAACAAAATCAAAGAACCATGTTCTTTTTTATATTAATTGCGATTGATATGTGCAATTTATACTCGGCTGCGAAGCGAGTTCACTTCTATTAAGCCTTAAAATGAATCGTTGTTGCCCTGCAGCTTGTCGATGTTGTGGGGTTTCACTTCCTTTATAAAGCACCTGATGACATCGCAGCGTCTACCATTCACCGCAATGTACTTTGGCTCATTGTTCGCGACTTTGTACTTTGCAATAGGACTCAAAAGTACAATCCTTACCATAATTGGAATAGTTTTCCAAATAATCTCCCTGATTTCATTCGTGGTGTCATATCTTCCTGGTGGAATAGCTGGAATGAAATACTTAACGAGTTTCATAACTTCTGGCATGGGGCGAAGTTTGCCTATTTAAATCAAATTACGAATCTAATATTTAATATAATAAATCGATTATATGTGTTTATAAAACTAGGTTTCAGTTATCAGTTTACTGACCCTTTTTACTGTATTTTTTTCAAAAAATATTTATGTACGTATGTATATTATTAAAATAATACCAGAAGGCCAATCGCGAAGCGCGAGTCAATGTCAACCGAGACTGATATTGTACACATCCATTCTTAAAATAATTACATATATAATTATTCGACACAGCCTGTCGCAAACGAATATTTGTGGTTCTGAATAAATAAATACGACTGTTTGCCCGATGGATCAACACAGTTTTTGAGTTTGTAATCAGTGACATTGCTTTATTGTTCAACGAGTAATAATAATAATAACACATCCCGATGCTGAAGTACCCAAGCTAACGTACCTAAACTTAACCGTCTGTCTTGATAGTGTTAATTTAGCGACAGATGAACTAGCTCTAGATATTTCCAGCATAGGTATTTCTTTATTTTTTTAGAATCCTAGTCAATTCGTTCAATGGACATTTAAAGCTACTACATGTGGTTCTAGCTCTTCATCTATTTTTCTTTTTTTAGAAACAATTTGGAATTATACACGTGCATGCATACTGGTTTATGAAATGTATACATACAACTTCACTCATGATTCACGAGAATCTATATACATACAATCTGTATATAATATATTTAAAAGTAAATCAATATACAGTTGTAAAATATCCGATACAATGGCCCAAAAATGAAAGCATCCGCATTAACTTAAATACATATTTGCAGTTGCATTACCACACCTTTTATTCTTCATGGGTCACGGTTAAATGAAATGTACGATTCGTAATTATTAATGAAAGACAATAAAGCTAGCTGTCTTACGATTAGATTTATTATGGTCACATCATGTTAGCTTACTTAAGTGAGTATTTTCCGCATGCCTTCGTACACATTTAGATTTTGTCATTTTCAATTTTTTTAACTTTAAGCTGACCGAAAGGCAACATGCAACACAAGAAGTTTTATTTAAGAACAACTATTACCTTTTGTGTCTTCACGTCCATTGAATTAGGAGACACTACAATTTAAGGATTTAATGTATCAGAAGTGAGACTTTGTGCTTGGATGATTTTCAGGAAGAACCGACGTTGAAAGAGCATTTTTGAGGAATGTGCTCATTTATAGTCAATATAAATGAATATAAATGAATTAGTTGAATAATAGTCAACTATTCACGGCCATATGCTGTTTGGGGTATGCGCTTTTATTAGTTTCCAATTGTGCTCTGTGTTACTTAAAAGTATAGATTGCTTCAGGATACGTATAATGATGATTTTATGGAACAATCACAACATTACCTGAATAATGAATCGTTGGAAAAAAAGTTTCGGATATATAACCATTTGTGTTTGAGTTCCAAAGAAATGCTCTTTAACATCTTCAAATATTGATGTCGCTTTCTTTCTGAAGAAAAATCATTGCAGAAAATCTGATGGATACATCAAAACCTTCTGAATAAATCCTGTAGCCAAGTCAAAAGACCCGAATCAATCAACAGGTGTCTCTATTCTAATCATATTAAATAATATGTACTTAAAATTGCTAGCTCTCCACCTTTTCACATTCCCTGGTCTGACGAAATAGTAGTTCACAAACAATACAACGACTACAATTTTAAACTGGAGATTTGGGTTGGGTAAAGTAAATGACTGGATTCCACTGATATTAAGGAAAGGCTGAAGTATGGGAGAATTCGTGTTGTATTAGCCTAAAAAAATATTAATTTGAAATCTATCACTTTAGTTGATATTTTATTTTCTTCATTTCCTTATCACACTGAACACGTAAAGATCCACTATTCTAAATACCAATTTTGTAGTTAACTACACAAATGACTCAAGACTTAGTACACAAATAACATTAATTTATAGGCTTGTTTCAAACACTATATATACTTAATACCATACAAAAGTTTATAATACCGGCAATACCGCAATACCCTACTAAGTTCTCCTACATTTCCTTTTTCCAAATCTTCAAATTCCCTGTAGGAAAAAAATTAATTTTTTTCTGTTTGCATCTCTTTTATCGCAATAATGTGCAGCAAACTAATAAATTATTTAGTTAATAATGTCATGAATCACAAATATCTTTTTAATAAACTTATAGTAGTTTGTGAGAATGATTTATATTTTGATCAGAATGAAGGAAACAATATATTTTATAGATTAATTAATTATTTAATTTGTGTAGTCCACACACTGTGTGTGTAAATACAAACTTTTCCCGACGAAGAAAATTGAAAGGCATAAACTTTATTGAAATGCAATGGAATTTCAGTTTGCTTGTATACATAACGGACTAGTGAGGGTAATATTCTTTTAAAATTATTTAGGACTTCATACAACTTACTCTGAAAATATAAATCCAAGAATTAAATTATAGTTTAATAGTTTCCCTTATTATAGTATTGCACGAGAATATTTGGCCAACGAGTGTGAGTGTCTGAGTGTGGAAAGTATATTCTCAATTCTCGCTAAGGAACCCTACATTTTGAAGCTAATATTTAAATTTTAAATATTACTTATTAGTTTTAAAATGTAGTTTTCTTTTCTGGATGCACTGTGGAGTTTATATAAGTTCAAGTTCAGGACATACCGTATTCCGAATGAATCAACTCAAGTCTCCAGAATAAGAAACCGCAATTAGTATATAATAGGTAATCATTTTAACAGTACCTAATAATATACAATAATAATTCCAACATCATAATTTACAAAGTGATCAGCGAAGTCAAAAGACCAACAAATATTATGTAAAATATACAATAAACATCGTGGAATAGAAAATAGAAAACTCGTATTTAACTCATTATAACAAAGGAACAAATGTTCCATGAAGGCATTGAACAAACTTGGTGTCAAATTCAGATCTTGCCAATTCTTGAAAGGATTTACTGTCAAGAATAGCAAGATAATCGGGCTTGGTGGCATCCCCAGAGCTGACAGGAATCAATATAACTCCATCGTCTTCATCCGTATTAATATCCGGTTTGGGAATGAAAGTTGGCTCGCCACAATATTCTTTGCTCGAGCCTGTTTTGTACAAAATGACTTTTCCTGTCTCCGTATCTACCTTGCACGCCTGTAGGTTGAATTTGGGAGTAAAAAAATTGACCACGCTAAATGAAAACTGTTTTCCAGAGCACACTTCTGTGCAGTTCGAGAAGCAATTAAATGTAGGTATTTAGATATCCAAATTTTATGTTAGACGTACCGCATTTTTGTAAAAACCTGTATCGTATGTCCCTGAAGCATAAAAATAACGATGATGCCGTCCTGTGTACCTGGGATTGATGGTTGGAAGTTCCAGGCCAGGATCTAACATTTTCTGGGGCTTCAAAACAACAGCGTCTCCTCTGCGAATGGCTGTGCCCTCAAATTCTGGCATTGTAATTAAATTTTCTTCCTCTGGAAGATCCTATACGCCAGTGAAAAGACAGCAGATGGTATTAAAACGTTTTTCGATTGAGGATTGGTGCAAATCAACATTATGTGATTAATTCCTTTTAAAAATAGACGAATGAATTATTTTCTTACCACCACAAAACGAATCAATGGAATAACAAAGCGGTAAGTTTGTGAAGGGTCATTGCTGGGGAAGTCATTTTGACGGAGGGCTGTTAAGGAGAATTTTTCCAGTATAGAAGCATTGGGATATGCTATGATATCCAAAACAATCTAAAAAATTGAATCATTATGCCAATTGTATAGTCTCCGTCTTACTTTTGGAAGTAGGTAATAATATTTTTCGTTGCTTATCATATTCCACATTATTACATTTGATAATCAGTTCAGGAGGTGTTATTTTTAAAGTTCTGATATTTGTAATATAACCAAATATTATGTGTATTAATTCTTGACTTTCTACTACTGTTTTTACTACATGCAGATCGCAACGTCTCACAAGAGGGCTGTCTTTTACCATAAGACTAAAAAAGCAATTAAAATTGTGCGCATGTTCGCCAAATAAATTTTCAATTATTCCTTTGGATCATGGCAAACTTGGTAGTTTGTGGAAGGTTTATTATATACTTTTCTATTAAATTCTACAGAAAACCTGCTTTACCATTTGACCCAAGTATGCATAACAAACATTAAGATTAAAATGGACTCTGTTTGTAATTGAATATGAGCTATAAAGATCAAAAGAACATAACTTGCACCTTGTAGTAATTGACTAGAAGTTATGCACGTGTAACTGGTAAATAAAACAACTGCGTATTCGTTTTCATACTCCTTAAAGCTTGGCCATGAGACTGAAATATTTCTGGTAGAGCATTGACTGTAGGTGAGTCCGTTGTATATAGCCAGTCAAAACAAAACTATACTAGATTCTAGTATTGTATTTTTATATCAAACACTATTATTAGGACATGAAATTTTTATGAAAACTGCATATTAATGGCATTATTATTTGACTTATCCCGATATTGTAGTAAGTACTGGCAAGTACATCGTGGAGTATTTATGTGGCATCATCATGTCATACACTGTGCTAATGAGTAACCTCTCCTAAAAAATAAAATGACTGATTTTCTGCAGAATATCTAACAAATCTTCACAAATTTGCAATGTAATTAAGTGGCATGAGAATATCAATAGAATAGCAGCAAGTGGAAATCATTCTTTCATTTATGCAGATTTATGATACAATATGCCAGATGTACCTGCTTCCTCTGGGTAAGGTTAATTTGACGACCCAGAGTATGCTGTACAAAACAACATTCTATTTGTTGGATGAAAGTGAACGTAACATGAGCTTGGCATAAAATGGTCACTTTTATCAATAGCGCAAACTGCCAACTCGATCCTACTATTATGGTTGCTGAAGATTGTTCAAACGACTTAAGCGCATGTGTCCAATACCAACATGAATAAGAGGATGCCTCAAAGTCCGTAATTTTTTGAATTCATGTATTACCCCTTTACAATAGCTTACAATGGTAATTCAAAGGAATATGCTCAACAATTCAATATTTCTTCATGATTTTTTATTTAAAAACTAAGTACAGCATTCGTCTGCCCTGCGTATCTAGTACCTTATTGTACCTACGATAAGTAATTTTACAAAATGGGAAAGGAAGACGAGTCCATATTTTCCTATACAGAATTCTGACATGGTAGCGCAACCCTGTATACTTTGGTGGAAAACGAGTGCCTGCAGAAGTTGCAACTCGGTGAATGAAAAATTCTCCTACAAAAGCTGACGAAGACCAAATTTTGGTCATCAATCTTTTTTTGTACGTTTTGGTGATTACAAGCTGTGAATTTTCGACTCGTCAAGATTTTTTTCTGATAGAAATTTGCTGTTTTTTTTACAAGCAATGCTTAAACACGTAAGTACTTATTTTTCCGATATTATCTTCAACAACTACTCTGGAATATTAGTATTGACGTTTTAATGAATGGTTTACGGGTAAAAAACGTCGGTGGGATATTGGAACGTTGTAAATTTTCTCATGAGAAGTGGTATACCTTGGAGAAATTTTAAATTTCAGTTCAGTGTCATAATAGTCCGCCAAAAATTGAAGTGTTAAAGGTTTGTTTAAATTTTGAATTAACGGTGCAATTATTACTGATTGTTAGATTATCATTTTGGCCTTTATTGGACTGGCAAGTGCGCGTCCACAGAATAAGGAAGAAGATGAGGTGATGATTGTGGATAAATGTGTCAATTATTAATATAATTTATGGGATGCATCTAGCTAAAATTATGGTTCTTAATCAGTTAATTATTAATTAAATGTAGGTTATGATTATCAAGAGTGAGAATGAGAACAGTGGCGATGGAACATTCAACTGGATGTATGAACTATCGGATGGACAAAAACAAGAGCAAAGCGGTTACATAAAACCTTCGGACGACCCGGAAAATGCCATTCAAGTTATGCAGGGGTTGGTCAAGTTACTTTTTGAATCATAAACAGTTTAGTAGTATAGTTTCGCATTATTTGTTTAAATCTTTTTAATATTTACTTGGTTATCCGCAGATCTTATTCTTACTACACTCCAGAAGGAGAGCTCATTTCTGTTACATATATCGGTATGTGTTGCATATAATCTTGAAAAACACTGAAGAATTATTTTTCGCGTGTAACTTGCTGATTGTATGTTAAATATTGTATAATCCCTTTAAACAGCTGATGAAAATGGATTTCAGCCAACGGTACGTAAATATTGACTATTCGTTCAGACGTTGAATTTAAAAAAATATTTTTCTATTGTACAGTTATATAAAACCTAATGACTCTGTTCCTTACTTCCCTGACTCTTCCCTCCAGAACAATACGAAAGAAAAATATGTCTAGAACGTCAATCGAGGTTAATTTAAAAAGTAGTTTATTTTTTATCAAATTAGTTTATGTAATTTACAGGGAGAACATTTACCCACGCCTCCTCCAATACCAGAGGCGATTCAAAAGGCATTGGACATCATCTATGCAAACATTGAAAAACAGAAGAACGCCAAAAAATAAATTAAATAATTCATCATTGACCAGTTGATTGATCTAAAATTATGCTTCAAATCGAGTCATTATATGTTACATTATTATGCGATAAGGTGCAAAACTCTGATAGAATATAATTAGTATTTTTTATCCAAATTTGTTTCGTTATGTTTCAAGTATACAAAATGACCATATTGTGTGGTTGGTGAATCCTTCTCATTCACAAAAATCTAATTCCAAGGTTTATCTAAGCCTTCAAAAATGTTCCTTTTAGTCTGCAAATGCAACACTCAAAAAACTCTTTACTAGCATTTTGCAAGACTGAGTTATATGAAAAAATAATCCAGAAGTTTTACAATAAGCGAGTCTTATGTTGCCCCAGGTGTGATTCGCCTGCGCCATATAAATGCCAAACTGACTTATGAAATCAAGATTAAATATAAAATCTTTCAAATCCAGCATTAATTGTTTTCACTTGATGAAGCTTATTACGTCTCCATACAAAGCATTTACACATTTGCATTACTGGGATTTAATGAAGCATTAAGTAATATGGCGAAATTATGCGTACCTGCTCTTCTCTTTCAAACGCATTGATGTTGTGCAAGACAAAATAAGGATCTTCTGTGATAAATTTGGTCTTTATCACATTTCCTGTTTCTTTCTCTATGATATGGATACGATTCTAAAAACCACAAACACGGATGTTCAAAACAAATTCCAAGGAACGGAATGGGACATCAAAACGACAATAAAATTTAAACAACTATCTTACTTTCTCTGATGGTGTCCATTCAAAGGTGTCTTTCAAAGCTTTTCCTTTAATTCCAATCTGTGCGAGTTTCATGCAATTAATTAAAAGTGGTTGTTCCATGAAGATGATGTAGTTTTCAGTCATAGCGAAGGTGTGAAAATATGCCATACAAGTTTTCCAAGAGGATGAGATTGTCGCAATGGCTTTTGTTTCCTTCAGGGCTGACGAAAAAATAGAAGAATAATCATCATAGAGTTCTTGAATACTAGCTTTACAATTACAATAAATCCAATGGTCTGGCTAAGCAAGGATAAAAGGCAATGATCACATCACAATGAAGGTAGTCTAAGTAGGTTCCTTGATGACTCGTGGTTCAACTTGACAAATGAATTTATGTGTAGCAAAATGTTGACATATTTCTACGTGTAGTTAGTTGACGATTCATAAAAATATAGCTTCTTGGTCTTAGACAAGCTAAAGGTAGATTTTGGGGCACAGACATCTTTTGCAGAATCACACATGTAGAGACCTCGAGCACGACTAAAATGTATTATACAAATTTCATATATGATGCTGCTTCCCAGAGTCATGAAATCAACTATAATGCAGCTTATAATCTCTTTCTGAGTCCTTCTGTCTAATTATTAAATTATTGCTGTAGGTCACAAAGCGTAGGAGAGTAATTTCTTGAACCCTAAGGAAATATATCAAATTACGTAATAAAAGCATGAGTTGATTTATTCATATTGATTTCCGTGGCAGATATTTCTTCCTCTGCTCTCAGAAACAATCCAGTAAAACATACAAACTCTAAGTCGGAAGTCAACAACCTGTTTTCATGATTAACCGTTGAAAGTTTATGGTCATACAATGGTCAACGTGTCTGATTTTTCTCAGGTTGCCGGTTGCTGGGGACTTAGATGAAAATGAAGAAACTCGTACAGTTTTAATTGTGCAGGGAAAAGGTATAAATAAATACAATGGGGTCAAGAGAAAAGAAATTGCACATAAGAAATATAAAATCCTCCATCATTCAACTTTAGCGGAACTAACACCCTTGGGAGGTTAACGTCCAGGGGTCTACAAAATGTTTTCAATTGGCTCATTCATCACTATTGTGGATTCTAATTATTATAAATATAACCTTCCTTATACTTTTAATATTTTTGGATTTCTTCAAATACCTATTCACTATGAAAATTTTTAGTTGATAAAAATATCTGCATGTTTGTCTCATAATAATATACAAATCAGTACATTGTGGTAAGTGGTAAGCCATTGTCCTAGTTAAGGCGATAATAGGTGTTGAATTACCGTCCGAAGCAAGTCCTGACCCCGTCGGTTTAATCTTCACCACGTGATATTTGCATCCTGTTAGCATGGATGACCTAAAGTCATTCCAATTATACAAACAATTCAATAATAAGTTACACTTACATTTCAGGCAGTCGTTATTTTAACAAGACCTAATAGATTACGTAATCAGGGATTTTGTGACTGCGAACCCCTAAAATTATCGCATCAAATCTCCGTCTGAATCAACAATAGTTATTGTCTCTGTCACGACGGAGTATGATGACAAGGAAGCAACACTTCACATAACTACTTTTTTACTCACCCTATGTTCCAAACTGTCCCGTCAGCATCGGTTAAGGGATGAGCTGATATAAACATAGTCCCAGCAATTTTGTTGTAATCCACCTACAGATTGTCATTATAAAAAAGTGAGTAAATAATCATAACCCATCATTACTACGACAATCTATAGCCGCAATCTGCATTCTATATGTTCCTTGTGGCAATTTATGCTTCTTTCATATTGACAATGCATAAAAGTTCAAAAGTGAGCGTTATAGTAGTAAGTGTAAATGCTTCACACGGAGATCAATTGCACAATTACTACTAGACATGCTAATAACCATGTGGTTACTGAGTATTGCCTGCATTTTTGCAGATATTATTACGTGAATATTTTAAAGCGACAATAATAAACAAGTCCATTCACGTTTTAAAAACTAACGTTTGCATTCATGGGTTTTAGTTCTTTCTGACTGTCATCAAATGATACGTCACTTTTAGAATGTGCTTGTGCGTGACGGAACACGATTTATCAACAAATAGATACAGATACTCATATGCCATAAATGAACCTCGAGAGTCCTTAACAGAATACTGACAATCAAAATCATTGCTGCAACAATACCTTGCAACTATTAATTTAAGCTCACACATAATTCTATAATTTGTTGACTTCTACTAGACATGAAGATAAGATAATTTAACAATTATTGGTCCCAGAAGTGATGTTATCGCAATATTTTGTTTCTGTATTCAGAATAATTTAGGCATTTTTCCCTACGCACTTTGCAAAATCACTTATGAAAGACCCTTGCAGCAAATAAGATTTCATCGTCGCATTATCATGCGTCTCAATGAAAAAGTGAATTGTATATATGTACACGGTGTAAAAATGAAAACACTTTTATTGGGAAAACAAACAAACTCTTTTTTACATTAAAAATACGTACAAGCTTCGTAAATGTCAATAATACACGGTTGGTTATTGACAAATTGTATTTTGATTGAAGATTACGGGCAATGTTTGAATATTCAATTGTTGTTGTTCACGAAATTGAAGTAATAATNAATGCGCATCATCAAATCATCACCACACCATTCATGTCACCTTCATCAATTTTATCGTCATCTTGCCATCTCCAACGCGGTACATATTACTTGGCTTTTTTAAATTCTCAAATAAAAATCCATTCAATATAACAGAGCTTTACTAAAACTTCAACTTGAAAATGCTTGAAATTATTAGTATTCAAATTAAAAATTCCATTCAGCAGTTGTTATTAAATAAGCGTTATTCAAATAGGAGCATAAGCATAAAATTAATTAGGGCAATGTACCTGGACACATGTTATTTTTTAACACCGAATCATTTATACGAATAAGCTATAAAGAAATAAACTGATTTCTTTTACTACTACTCTGCATTTGCCACATCATGCATTTCTTGGACAAAATATATTCCCACGCAGATGGCTCCAATACATAATTTTTATGAGAAAAAAAGGTCTTCCTCATCTACCCTCTAAGACAAAATTAATGATTTAAATAAACCTAGCCCATGCACTCTGAAGATACCCAAACCTTATGTGGTGACTGCGACATTACGAAATGGATGTATTGTTCCCTTCCTTCTTCATTAGAAAATTATCTTCGAAATAACTTCCTTGATTGGACATTATTGGTTTGAATGTGTGCCCAGCATGTAACCAAATAGCATTCTCATGAACTCTGTTTTATGTTTATTGAAGCATGATTATTACTTCAATTTCGTGAACAACAACAATTGAATATTCAAACATTGCCCGTAATCTTCAATCAAAATACAATTTGTCAATAACCAACCGTGTATTATTGACATTTACGAAGCTTGTACGTATTTTTAATGTAAAAAAGAGTTTGTTTGTTTTCCCAATAAAAGTGTTTTCATTTTTACACCGTGTACATATATACAATTCACTTTTTCATTGAGACGCATGATAATGCGACGATGAAATCTTATTTGCTGCAAGGGTCTTTCATAAGTGATTTTGCAAAGTGCTGTATTAAGTTCATTCAATGCTGCTTAAAAAGCAACGTATATACAATGAATCACTTTTCCATATTAGAAGCTATCCATTCCCAAAGAGTTTGATGATGGCATGAATTGTTCGTCGTGATTTGGCAATGAGTTAGATCCTACCTCAAAGTCATGAACTGAGCTTCTTTATGCTGTGTGGTGCTGATGACTGTTTGCTTTACCTTGATCATCAGCATAAAGAACAAAATCTTCCTCCAAAGCGCTACAAAATCCATATGCGATAAGTGTCTTCAAGAATTATTTGTACTAACTTTAACTCGTAATATTGGTTCTGCTGGGTGAAAATAATGTATGATTTTGAGTGAGAGTAAACATAAATAATTAATCTTTCAACAAATTTGATGAACGTTTGTGTAATTAGCGGCATCACTGTATTCGTTACAATCTTCAACTTAAATGGCTGATCAATTTCAAATTAAGTCGAATAAAATATGTAGTGGTTGCACAAATTTGGCTGTACGCATTACATAACCAATGTTAATGTAGATGTAGTACGTCGTCCTATTATTGACAATTCTATATACAGGTAAGGAAATCCTAGTCCAATTTACGACCCATAGCCATTTTTCTAAAATTTTATGAATTAAGGTTTTATGAGGAGGTCGAAAACTTTAGAGTTGCGGTAGCCTAAAAACATTAAATTTCAGTCATCCAAATTGAACTTGTTAACTCACAGCGAATTACCATGTATTTAAAATGGAATTTCGCCGTGCGTTGATCAACTTCAATTTGTGGACCCAAAAGAAAAAAAAGAACCTGGCGGACAAAATCTCACGAGTTTAATGTTTTTAGGTGTCCGCAACTTTAAAGTTTTCGACCTCATAAAAAATATTTTTTAACGGTCACTTAACATGGGTCGTAAGTGGACTGTAAGCTGACCAATTTCCTTAACTGTGTATATACATATCCAGTAACGATTTTTGCAATAGACTAAAAATCTGCCATGATGTAAATTTTTACCGTAAAAATTCTCGAAACTTTACTATTTTTTTAACAAATTCATAAATTCATGTGGGTCAACAAGTGATTTATTTTTTTTGCATAAATAAATTCATCGATGTTTTCGTCTCCAATAAATGTAACGTTGGTTAGAGCTATAAATCCTGGTTCGCAGGTTAGATTATTTTCCATTGCATTGTTGCCTAACACGTCATAATTTTCCTCATCTCTCTCTCCTTTTCCCCCAAAAAATGATTCGCACATTTTGAAGCAAACAGTTCAGAATAACTATGTGGATAAGTGTTTTGCACCTGCCCCAACTAAAGAAAGTAAGCCCAGTTGTCGCGTAGGACGAAATTATTGAGGGCAAGTCAAAATTTGATATCGATTGTCTACACATATTTGAAATAAAATGTTTCCTCATATCATCTGCAAACCATATTTTTTTAGCTCACGCACAATGATTCTTATGAAATAATCGGCATCTTTTTATAAAAAGTAATTTGAAATATGCTGTGCTGTGATTTTTTTTCTAAATTTCACTTGAAGTACCTCCTCACTGTTTTATTACACTTACATCATTCCAAATATAATAAGTTCACTGGTGTTCAACATGCATTCTTGAAGTCCTTCTAACAACGCTATCAGTGTACAGAAATTTTTTCCGTCCTTTCTCTTTACAGCTTCTATGCACAACTTCATTTGCGGCAGTGTAGTCACAAAATCACCCACGGCCACCGGCATACAGTAAATAAATTTCCGTGGCTAACGGTATTCTAAAACTGCGTAACGAAGCCCCTCTTCTCTGGGAGTGATTATATTAGCTCTTTGCACATTTTGTGTCCGTATTCAAGATCGTGACAATGTGAGGTTCTCTAGATTTTTGCAACTCTTCAGACAATGACATGGAGTGTCACACTTTGTATCTTTCCATATACGGCATATTGGCATGTTCTTAATATACTAAGAATTTCAATATCCTTTGAGAACACATTCACCAAGTATGTAACAATTTTTGCTGTCTCGTGAGTGTTGATTTTTTATAAATTGTCCATCCTGTTTCACGTAAAAGTTTAATTTAAACATTTGAATGAGCGAACGATATTAAAGTGAATTTTTTTTATTTTAGTGTGAATGATAGCAATGGGTTAATTTGTCTAATGCTAAGCATTAATGTGACTTTCAAACAGCAATTGAGCTTTATGGAGAAATTTAAAATGCATGTACCAAGGATTATTGCATAAGCCTATGCGTAAAACATTTTCTCTAACCCGACAGTTGAAAATAAGTTGTAACTGTATTACCTACGTATTTAATAGCGCTTACGACGAATAACGGTTTTTGACGCAGGATTTCCCATTGGATCTGGTTTAGGATTGAAAGATGTGACGTTTTGATGCAAACGAGTTATGCGCCTAATTTTTTTCCCAAGTGTCTAGTTTTAAAAAATGCTGTGGTGAACTCTACTAATTAAATTGCCCGACCTGTTTACAATAGCATTCTTTGAACTACTTTTCAGTTGTTCTCGATTAAAATAAAAGTTAGAAATATTTATTAATTTACTATTTCCGGGTTACGCTATGTAATTTTCAAAATTTTAAGTTTTATTTAACTTACACGCTCCTTTTTGTCGAGAGTATCAGGATTGATGGAATGAACAAAACACGTCTCCGAAGCTGTGAATACATCATTTTCAATTCGATACATGGCCGTTACATTATTGTCTGTCAAATCCGTTGGCACCTTGAAAAAAAAAGTCATCAAAATTGGTCGATTACGAAAATTTATCAGGACATGGTTGGTAGATCATGGATTGTCTTATTGTTATGTAGCAAATAAAAGCTTTTAAATAGTAGGAATTCGGGACACAAGGTACTTCGTTCGATTGAACGAAAGTCCTCCACAAGGGCTTTCCTAAACTAAATAGACTAGCTGCCAACTCAAATGTGAAAGGTATATAAACAAGCAATTCCATCTCGCAGTTTAGTTTGAAGTTTGAAATGAAGTGGGCCATAAAAACCTCTTATAGTTCCAAATTCATACTATGGCACACACGAAAGCTAAATCAGCTTATTTTCATGCATTGATTTGTCTTTATTGAAACTTACCAACGTTGAAAACATCCTGTGAAGGAAGCCTGTATATTTTGCAATAAAAACAGAAATGGAATGTTTAGCTTCGTTTTATTATTTGCCCATTGTTTGTAGCGAACATTTATGGTTAGGAGAATGGAATGGGGGATTATGACATGTTATTTTCACCACCTTTGTTAGGATCCGGATACGCTCTTGTTCCAAATTCTAGGGAAAAGATAATCAATGTTAAATTTTAATGCTGTGCATAATATTTTCGCTGGAACATTTTATATAGAAATATTAGCATTCATTATCATTATCATCTACTTTAGCACTTTCTTTCAGTGATTTTTGTTGATTATATCAAGTAATTTTAATTTAGTTGCAATGTCATTCATATGTGAACCATATGGTAAAATATTGCAAACTGCATCAGTGTATTATAGTCGCCGTTTGCATCATGTAAATATTCTTCACAGGCCTGTCGTGATAACAAGTGCAGATGGAAATGAGAATATTACATAGTGTGCCACGCTACAATCATCGGTAAAGTTTTAACTTCTCGTGATCTTCGAAAATTAATAATAGAAGCTTATCTTATCCCTAACTCAAAGGCGACTTTGTTTATTAATTAATTGTAAAGTATATTACTTATTGAGTTTTGTAGGAGGTAGTTGGGGGTTATCTTATAACAATGAAGAAATTCTCCCAATTTATGACCTCCTTTAGTAATGTTTTCACAGAAAAACTTACCAGCATAGACAGGTCTTCTTGCAGACACAGCACGTTGGTATGCCTCTGACTCGAGCATCTTCTGGCTGTACGTTACCTGCGTACATGTAGGTGGAAAAACAATAAAAAGGCTTCAGCTACACATTCTCTTTATCTCGTAATGACAGATAATAAGTTCTCCTCTTGTCTGACACGAGGATTCACTCAGACCCAGCACTGAGTTTCTAATTTTATCCAGGTGGGCTAAAAGCTGCATGTCTCTGGCAGGGATTCCGAAGTACTATAGTAGCTTGCTCTAGCTTCGGCCTATGTTTACAGATTCGCCAGAGAAAAATTGAGTTTAGGTATTAAGTCAGCGTGTCATATTTTTAAGTTGCATAACGTGCGCAATATATATATCTGTAAAGGTTCGGCTTACTTCTGGTAAGTTCATGTAAAGCCGTTTGCGAAAATCATCAAAATTACGACACTGTTATGTCGAAGCACATTTTGTGTTTTTTGTACTGAAAAAAGAACCCGTTGGTCAATCCGGATTTCCCCAAAATTTAAGAGAATGAAAATGAAACCTACTAGTCGACCAATGCTGGCGGGAACTGTTGAGGAAGCTGTAGCCTGTAAATAGCTCATCAAATCTAATTGGAGGGAAATTTTTAAAGAAACTGCTACTTCGACCAGGCATCAGTGCATGCACATTGAAGATGCCAAGAAACAAACCGGGAGGAAATGATTATACAAATAATGATGAGTCAAAATAGAATTTTATTTTCAAAGTGAAAATGTATTTTGGTTTTCCGGGAGGGGTAAAATTAGATCGGTTACTTTTAGTTTATGCTTTTAGAAAAACTGTTTAAAAATGAATGAAGCTGCGCGTGCGCGGATGCGTTTATAACAATCAGAAATAGAAACTGCATAGGATCAATGACTAATATTACTTCAGAATATAGTGCATACTAAAGATACCATATACTCTGTGGAAAAGTGGATCGAACCCAACCATTTCCAATTTTAACAAATCCAAAATTAAAGTTTCATATTTAGATTACTACTTTTAGACGTTCAGTTCTAAAGTTAAAATGCGAGATACATTTGTTTATTTCCTTCCTCTCTTCTTCGTTGATGTTTGACTTGCCATCGCCGCTGCTCGACGGTGTGTCATTAGCAGCGCGTATGAACGAAAACGCAGCAGCTTGTTTGGTTTCTAATTTATATACTGGCATCATGCACCTTTATAAATAAGAAAATGACTGAAATTAACCTCGCAAAAATAGCCGTGTCCAAAATTAGTCCGCACCAGAAGCATTCATCCAAAATTTTCACAATTTATAAATAAATAGTGTGCATTCCTTACAAAAATACGTACATGCTTCAATGGAGACTGATACTAATAATAGTAATACAAATATACATTTCTTCAAGATGCCCGGTACAACGAATGCTTATAATATGTTTCTTTCTGGATTTATTTCTCCTTCTCTCACATGTTCCTTTTCAATTTTCAATAGAAAAATAATTATGAAGCTCAGATAAAAATATGTCATCGCTACCATATATCAAGCAACAGCTATCCATGTTTCTAATAAGCACTGGTGCCAGAGCTGGCCCATGAATTCTTTTGGTAACAACCATGAATGAAAAACGAGCAATACGTATTATTATAGTGAATGCAATGTAGTAGCAGTAATAATAACATGCGCATAATAAATTACTGTACCGGAGGCTGCATGTGCAAGAAAGGAATCTAATTGTAAAAATTTCAAGTGCAATTGTGTCATTGTACCAACTAAGTCTACCCATTACATTAATTTATGCAATAAGTATACTACATGAAGCATTTCCCTTTCAAAAGCACTTTTTCATGTTGTACGTATCGCACCTTAGGAAGGCCTAAGAACCTTTTAATAGACAAACTGAAGTAATGTGGGAACGGTTTGATAAGGAGCCTTTTCAAACTATAAAAGAGCATGAGAACCGAGCGGGGCTTCTCACTTCTCTGAAAAGAAAGAAGTCACACGTCACGTCTGATATATGTATCTTCAGAGGTTTGCGTTGCAGATTCATAAATAGATGGGAAAAGTCTAGGTAAAAATAAGAATACATGTATATACTATGATCTCTTATATATGGAGGCTGTGGCTGTGAGCCTTTCATCGAGTTCAGCAGCTATTTCGGTGGAAGCCCCATTTGGTACATGCGACTGTGCTGAAGTAAAAATATCCATTTATTTTAAACACACACATGCACAAGCACCTCCAATTCTGAAAGCAGATGAAGCTGTTCTTCTGTGAATAGAAAAGGGGAAATGTATACGATGGCCGGAAATAGCCAAACCCAGTCAATCCAAAAACAGAAATTTATTTTAGGTTTCGAGTAATTTTTAGAACGCCCAATACCAAAATGAAACTTTGTAATTTTAAACTTTTAATAATAATTGCCAGAAACAAACATCCGTATGCAATGCTGCGGCCAGAAACTTTCTTATTTTAAACATATCTATTTATAAGTACAACCAAACCGATTCCCCTGCAGTAGTGGTAAAGCCATCATCTCCCAGTTTAATTTTAAAATAGACTATTTTGGATTGACTAATTATAAATTGTGTTTTGGCTGAAGAAGCTGAAGTGTACCATGTGATTTTTAAAGAGATCTTTTCAGAAGTTTTGCAGGGCGTGTTTGTCATATTTATAGGTTTGTCCACGTCATTCATTCCCGTCAAGTTTACAAAGTAAATCTTGAAATATGATCATTCTCAAGCCGTACAAGACATTTAAGGGTCACTCTGAAGACCATTACCTTGCCGTCACGAATGTCAAATTTTGAAATCATAGCCATGCCATCTAGGTAGTTGTTGACACTAAAATCGTCCAAATCGAACATTCCAGGTCCTGTTCTCATTAGTCGACCTAAAATTAATGATAATAATGAACAAGTCAGCTAACTGTTTAAGTATGTTTACGCGCTGTAGTTGTTGACACTAAAATCGTCCAAATCGAACATTCCAGGTCCTGTTCTCATTAGTCGACCTAAAATTAATGATAATAATGAACAAGTCAGCTAACTGCTTAAGCATGTTTACGCGCATGTATATATATTCCTTTATAATTTCTTTGCAAACCTTACCTTCCAGCCACCCAGGAATAACTCCTGAAAACAAATAAAAAAGTTGGTGTCAGGTATTGTTTTAAAATTGATCACTTTCATCATTTATTAAATTCGTTTCCCACAAAGCTTTTAATTCAACCATTCATGTCACATCTTATCCCAACTATAAAGAGTGCTGCAAAATTGCAAATTCGGGTGGAAGTTTATCAATTTGAACTATGTCCAGGACCATAAGAATCCCTAACCTACATTCTTTAACAATATCACCGTCTGCAACTGCAGGTAGTATAGTGCAGTTTGCTTAAAAACGGCAGCTTTGCCATGAAAGAAATTTCAATAATAAAATACTTACAACAATGCCTCTATAATTAAAAGTACATTGGTTAGAATCTTACAGAATTTTGCATGCGTCTAGGCAAACCCAGCTTGTAGATACAAACAACTGCTTAATTGTCTTAAAAACGGCAGCTTTGCCATGAAAGAAATTTCAATAATAAAATACTTACAACAATGCCTCTATAATTAAAAGTACATTGGTTAGAATCTTACTAGCTGTCTAAGTGTCGATAAAGCAATAATTTTCCAGCTTGTAGATACAAACAACTGCTTAATTGAATACATTATTTGGAATAAGAGATACCCCAGTAGTTTGCTGGCTTATTGATTCTTTAAAAAGTTGAGTTTTGCCTCTCTTTTCTTATTAAAATTTTGAAGAAAATTAAGAATTTAAATTTACATATTAATGACACAAAGAGTAAGGATCATCAATGGAAATTAAATTAACTAGGGCTCTCATCTCTGTTATATAGCAGAATCGTGCTGATATTTATATTATATAATCGCTTATAAAGGCCTAGTAATAATAGTCATCCTTCATAAATGTGAGGTTAACCCGACGATGAGCAAGCCTGGTCGGGTCACTTGCTACGTGCTGGCTTCTATTCTTTTTCTTCTTTTTTTGTACAAAAATATGACGAGCGTGCCCATCCGCACATACCCAAGGACACATTTGTACTGCCTAAAAATCATAATTAATAGGCAGGAACAATACGCCTTTCAAAAGTGACACCAGTAAAGTCCATGCTCAGACTAAATAAACATCTTTGCATGCGTCATGAATTCAGCTGACGAATTTGGAGAAGTTTGGCGAACGAGACAACGTAAGAATGAATTCTTCGGCGCAGATTACCAGCTTGTTAGGCTTAGTTAGAGGTAATAATAATTGCACACGTATCGCAGGAGATGGGGATCCGGTCACGCCGGCAAGCACACGAATGCGTGCCTGTTGTGATAATAAACGACAATTCAGACGCTAATAAATATTGAAGTTGATTACATAAATTACAAACAAGTACATAGGTACAATAGGATTCCTCATTTCTTTTCCATTAATTTGGCTATTTGTATTTTCTTGTTTAAAATGAAAAGGGTTAAAGAGTTTAACAAAATCGTTACTCATTATTAAGTTGCAATGCCAAGTTCGTCATTATTGGCATATTGGTAAAATGGCCTTAATAACATGAACTCAACCAACTAGAATCTATTTGTATGCAAAATGCATTTGATCTTTATTGATATACCGATATGTGCCTTTAGAGCCACTTACAATCACTAAATAATTAATAATAGTTTTCTATCTAGCAGCAAGACCTTGACTCCAGGATTCAGTGAAGTTCAATTGAGTCAAGATCAACTTAAAACTCGTCCTGAATGCCGTCATCTTCCAAGTTCGTGCCAAGACGAGGGCAGCTTTTTTCAAATTCACGAATGTTCGAAATCCGGGCTGTCAGTGAAGTATGTAACATATTTACCACCAACATATAGGTAAGTTGCCGTGAAAAATGTATTGAGTTAGGTCAGAGCATTATTTGCCACATGTTGTTTCACATTTTCCATTCTTTTCGTACGCTCAACCACGTCTAAAACTTTCAAGCCAACTTATGGTCATTTTTCCAAACATAAATTTGCTTTTCATGTTAAACCCAAAACAGGAAAAAAAAGTCTGCAAAATGCCAACACTTGTGTGAAACTAGGTTCAGCTTTAGTTTTTTTTTAATA
>JAHZNF010000121.1:0-12207 GCA_027744215.1 Troglopedetes dispersus | reverse complement strand
CATCCTCTTAAAAGTCAGACTGGCGAGAGGAGCTAGCCCACAATATTATAAGAAAGAAAAACTTGGTGGATTACTATAAGAGGAAAGGAGATAATTCTCTCAAAAAACGAGGAAATGCGCATATCAAAAACAAGTAACTCCGAGAATTTACGATGCATCTTGAATTTTTATGGACACGTTTCCCACTTGTGATATATCCCAGAGAGAAGCATGTCAGGCACATGTTAATGGTTAAGTTTTTATTTAAGATGCTTCATTAAAAATGAAATGCTTCCTACTCTCAAAATATTAATTTTATCACTATTCAGCCGTTTGGTTTTGCTTTTGTTTACTTTTAGTTTAACATGCACTAAATTTAGTGCTTAACAGGGGAAGCTTCTGTTTCTCTAAGGAATTGTGAAGGTTACTTGTTCCACAGGTCATTGTTCTCTAAACGGAATCCGACAAAATAAATGTTAAAATTCTTACCAAATCTGAGAAAGAGCGCATTCGCATTCGTAAAAGACATTGCAATCGTGATTTTGCCATTGTGCTCTTGCGTACCAAGGCCACTTTCCATTCTTGAACTTTCCTTCTGTAATACCGCGTAAACATGCTTATCATCATGAGTTAGAACGAATCCAAATGCTAAAAAGGATGAAAACGGTTGCGAAACAAGAGTGCTTCTTTAAAACTGGGAGTTGTGCCAAACCGGAAGCAGTAGCATGTGTCACTGTCATTTATTGTTATCTCTGTTAATCCTGTTAAATGCATTAGAAGATTGTATTGAAATAAATTTAACCTCAGCAAAAACCATCAAAGCAAGCAGTCTAAAGAAAATACTACTTTCTCCAACACATTTTTTTTCTTGTTCACCATTATTGCAAAGGAGATTCCTGTGTACATTCCACAAAAAACGTATAATACTGAAGTTGACGTAAGTACAATAAAGCACAGAAAAACCTCTCTGGAGAGAAGAGAAAGCAATCTCCAGCAATCTTCCACTGAAAAAAAGAAATGTAATTGGTAGAATGAAGGAAGGCACGTAACCAAAATCTGTCTTTATAAGGAAGACAAAAATCCAACGCTCCTTTTATTCAAAAACGAAGAAGAAAGCAGCTATGCTTTTTGTCTGCTTTTGTGTGTGCGTATTTATTGCTGGGTCTAGGCCCGGAATATTTAAAGAGTTGCGATACCTACTTACCATCAGCGGCAAACAAATCCTGATGCGGACCATGAACGAAAAAAGTAACAAGCAAAAGCTATCTGATGCTCCAATAATCTATTCAAAAGGAACGTTTCGTGTGAAAGGGCATAAACGGGGGAGCTTTCTTGCCTGGCTGGATCAATGAGTGCAACAATAATTCATTTCGTGTTATCTCTTCCTTCATCCCACGAGTCTTCATTAGTGACCACGTCCAAACCGCACGGTTCCTGAAAATAATGATCGATCAATAAATACATATCTGCTCTGATCAGTCTACAAAGTCTTTGGAACAAATTCTTTCATTTCCTTTTTACAAACTTTATTAGGGAAGCAAAAGTTTTTCATTAACTATTCGTAGCTACTATCTATCTGGAATTGATTAAGTGCACAATAGTTTTCCACTTTCCACAATTTTCTAAAGTCAATATTGACACCTATTGATTAAAGCATGGACTGCAAGTTTTTTTTGCTGTTTTGCTCGAGGCAGTTTTGGGTCGTTAACTTTACAATGTCACAATAAAAAATGTGCGGAATGCCCAACGTACTTTATAATTTTGAGAGGGCATACTTTCCCAAGTCATCTGTGCGGCTGCTTGCCTCAGGTACTTCTTTGTTGCTAAAGCGGACTATTTTAGCGTGCAAACCAATGTTCAAATTGGAAAGTCTGGGGATATTAATGGAAATGTTTGTGGCATTGTACTAGCTTCTCTTTTTCCATCAACATAAAAGACATGGGAGTTTCTCTATCCCATACTTAATTCCACGATTAGAACATCTTTCCGACATTTTGGTCATGAAGTTAATGCATCCAGGCTTTTGCAACTCTTTCTTATTCTTCTCATAATGAACCGCGAGAGCACGTCTGATTACTGCGATGAGAACGATGAAACAAAATGATAATAGCAGGAAAAAATCTTTCTTTCACCTTCCAACTTGCTATATATGTGCTTAAAGTATTTCCGAGAGAAGGCTGGAAAATACCATACATACTCCTGTGGTTAGCTGTCTCAAAATATGAGATGAAGCAAACTTTAATCTTTTGGAGCAGTTCGGTTGAGAATGCCTACAGCATAATATGCATCGTACTACATAAAGTGTTCACTAAAATTACGAACAAAAGCTTCTGCTCTCGTACATTTGTTTGTACCCTTCGCGCTTCGTGGGCATACAACAGTAATTTTATGATTCACATTACACATGTTACGTCAAGGAAGCACCAAATTAGTGACAGAACATATAATAATGATCATAACGAGAAGGTGAATCAAAAAACGAGTACGGAACCACAAATTACAATGCTAATGGTAGGAACAACTGCAACAGATAACTACGGGGTATCAACTTATGTAGTGAAGATATTGATATTAACATATTTTCATAATTATAATAATTTTAAGGTATAACTTTTTACACGAATAAATGGATACATCATCGTTCGTGTCTAATATTCTTCTCCACACGAACTTTTATCGCCAGCACTAATGCATTGAAACAATTTTTAAAAGAGAAGACGTGAAAAAAGTTTCATGAAACTACCTCACAGAGGTAAGCTGGGAAGAAATGTAAATTTCCTTTCGTATGTGTATCTATACATATTTAAATTTTCAATTCACCGTTGATAAGCGTACGTTTCCATTAGAAAGCTTTCAAATTGAGACTCAGAGAAAGAAAAGGCGAAAATGCTCAGAACGATTCCTTCTCATGCTTAACTTACCATAAAAATGAACGGGTGGTGATGACTATGATGCTGAGAATAATGATGTAACGAGAGGGGATTCACTTATAAAAAATCTTCCAGCCTTGGAAAATGTTTAGAAATGTGAAAAATAAAAGGAGCGGAAGTACATAGTTGCACCTTGATTGTAAGACGGATACTTCTGTATCTCTTTAATCTGCAATGCCAAACTAGTAAAAATATACGAGTAGATACATTTTAGCATTTTTTTGGTAGTTTTTTTGCATTGTTGAAAAGAAACAACAAAAGAATGACAAGAATTTTTCCCCTTCCATTTTAGTGCAAAGTATGTAGAAAATGGAAGAACAAGATAGTTATAATGAAGATACGAAAATGCAATGCAGAATCAAGGATGAAGTTCACTAGGATAAGAAATTTTCCCACCTCACAAACTACGTCACATTACACCATTCAGAAAAAGAAAAGTTTTGCCTTCAACCTGGAAAAAATGAGACGACGACATTAGAAGAGTGCCAGCCACCTTGTCTGGAGTATCATCGTGCTAACTTGATACACTTTCTGTATTTGTGTATCAACATATTTATGACATGGAAGTAAACCAAGTCCAGTTCCATTATTTCTACCTCCCTCCACCCACTTGACTATCCCACTATAAAAACGTAGGTAAGTGTTTTCTGTGTTAGCTTACTTTATGTATCACCATCCATTACCATACTTTTTGCTTGATTCAACACGATCCAGTAAAAAAGACACTGAAAACCTCCCAAAACATATATGTATATATATAACTTACAACTCAGGGGATATACCTTTTGTTATACCCGAAAACACAAATGGAAGCTATACCTACTTACATTCACTTGAAAAAATAAAAGGAAGGGTTTTGAGCACAACCTCTTTTTTAAAGGGAGCTCCACTCCAGCCTTCACTGCTATGGAATTGTCAATGGTTACTTTCATTTTTTACCAGAGCTCAGAACACAATAGTACGTAATGTCATTACAAGAATGGAGGAAAACACAATGCCCTTCTATTTTTTTGCGAAGGGAGACAATGAAAGAAAATTGCAGGAAGTACGCAACCTCCACGTTAGGCAACCTGACATCCAGTTTTTAGCTTTCGGCCACTTTATCCCAATTTTTTACGGAGTTAAAATGCGAAGCACTAAAAAGAGGAGTACCTATATCGCACCTTATAAATATGAGCGCAGGTATGGACGATTCAAATATTATGAAGTATGAGTATGAAACTATTTCGTTTGTTGTATAAATAAATAAATAGATATGCAATTACTTATCCTGAATTATTTTTAATACATGTTGATGCTTCTATATTGATGTGCATTGTACATATACATATATATTGATGTACTTTGCTTTATGTTTACGATTTACGACTAGGATCCTCCGTGTTCAATTTGAGTTGCTGTCACACAATCCAGCTTGGCACTGCCACTATTGATTGCGTCGAATGTTCCTGATGGTGAGTTGAAAATGTGCTTACCCATTGTCTTTTGAATGTAATGTGTACATGTACTTTTGTCCCAGAGAAAAGATGCATTCATTAAAAGCATGTTTTTTTAGCTTTTTCTTTATCTGTTTGTAATATCAATTCGTGTCTTTCCCTCACCGAAAATGGTATATATCCACTATACAAACAAAAGGGGAAAAGATAATTTTACAATTTTATTTTGCCCAGTTTTTCAGCAGATGATAGGCAGAAAAAAGTATTTCTTGTAGACTTTTACAAATTGTATATTTGTTCATCTATGAGCCAAGCTTTTGAATGAATGGATGCGTAGCTTGATAATATCTCTTAACAAAACAAGGCGGACGATTACAAGACCTGGTACAATCCCAGTGATGATGGCCTAGCCCTTGTATTTTGTGTGTGTTCGACAAGCTCCATTTTTCAGTTTCATTTTTCCTCATTTGGTTGTACCCACTGCCTTTTTCGCACAAAAAGCGAAGTTCAGAATAGCAAAGCATTTTGGGTGAATGAGCATGCAACTCAAGTTTCTCCGGCAGCTCTCCCACTTCAACTTGATATTCCAGTAGCAGCATTCTTTCTAAAAAGGGAAAGTTGGTGAGGCTCATTTCTTCGTACTACGAAAACCACGCTTTTTTGGTCCAATCCACAATATTACAAACATACCTAAGTTTTTGTACCTACAAAATAAGGAACTTCTTGGTTAGCATGCATACATTTTTTGCGTGGAGATATATCTTCCTTGCTTCCTTGTTTTTAATAGAAACTATAGATAACACAACGTACCATTGCATAAGCACATGCGACATGTGTGTACAATATTTGGGAGCGCACTCACATTCCATTCTTTATCCGCGAAACATCCAACATCGCGAGGGAGGTATAAGCCGAAGCAGCGTGGCATTACTTACTTACATTCCCCCATAAAACGCTTTCACATGTTCGATTTTGTCTACTTCATACTTGCTGCTTCGAGAAAAACTGGAGAGAGAGAGAGAGAGAACCTGTGAGGAGCCAGCGAACACTTACATTATTCTCTTGTTGCTGCTCGTTGCGTGTGTACTTTCCCCTACAAAATTTTATTTTCTCGCTCAACAGTGAAGTTGGTTGGCTGTGTGCGAAAAGTGTGTTGATGCACACAGAGCAGAGTGAAGATTTCACTGCGGTATTACGACTTTTTGGATAGCTGCCGCCACCGCTACCCAACCCAGCGATTCAGTTGTTTCTTGTGTAGCAATAGCGGGAGCAACAGCAGCAGAAGTGTGGGACAGTGAAGCAAAAAATAAACTTTGTTATATGAAAACTACTTACATACTTTTTTCTTTCTCTTTCTGCTTTTCAGCAGGCTACTGCTTACATTGTGTACACTTTTCAGTTTCACTTAGTCAGACTTTTACCAGAGTACACACAATTCCGAACACATCAGACGCACACTCTCGCTAAAATGCAATAATATTGTCCTTGGATTTTGTAAAAGGAGGAGCGAAATAGGGAAAAAGTTTCATGAAATTAGGGAAATACCTAAACAGGATTTTTTGTGGCCTCATGAACACATTGGGTCAGAGTTGTTGTGTGTGTCTGTGTGTTATTGCCGTCATTATTGCAGCTTAGGATTGGTCATGGTGTAGTAATGTGGCACTCAAAATGATACGTGCTTCTGAAACTTTCCCATCATTCCCGTAAGAATACAAATGATTAGTTTGAACAAAGATGAAAAAGAAATTTCATTGAAACCGTGGTCGGAAGTACTGCTTATTGTGAAGCGGGATTAGGATATTTTGGATAAAAATTTGGTAAAGTGTTTGCTAGTGAAACATCAAGATACAAGAATTATTAGGTAAATTTGTGCAATTCTAGGGCTTCATTGTAGAACCTGACGATGAATGATTGTTATTCAAACTGTGTTCTCGTGCAATCACAATTCTGAAAAGTTTTTCTTTTTTTGACGGATTCAATGTTGCGCCGACCACTTTTCAGCACAATTCAAAGTATTCATCTTTGTTGGAAAAGGATTGGAGATACGACTTGAGTAAGTTATTTAACATATATCTCAATATTGTGTCTTGTTTCGTTCATTGACACGGTTTACAAAGATTTTTACGAAAATGAAATGTGTCAAATGGCTTGAATTATGCTATTCTTTGACAAATTAAATAACAAACAAAGATTTGTTTATGTAAACACACAAAATGTACTTTTTGTGTTGCGGAAGGATTTTTTGGTGGGACGTTATAAATAGACTTGATTTGATGGGAACTGACTTGCATATAACAATTTGCCCATCATTTTCGGAGTATAATACTGACTTTCCATTCATGTTTACACGTGGATCCAAGGGCCCTCAATGAACGTAGGAAAGGTATTTATAATGAGATATCAGTGCAAATACAAGGCAGCACACGAGAAAAATTGATAATGTCACGTTTCACAACTTTTTTGTATGGTTGCAGCCTTGCAGCTTCATCTCCACATATCATCAAGGATTTGTGTACATACATCTGTGTGTACCTGCAAATCCATAAGAAAGTTTATATGATCCAACTCGAGAAAATTCGTTTTCTTTCTCAATCCTAAAAAAACTCTATTAACCCATCGTAGCCACTGAAAAGAGAAAAGTTAATCCCAACCTATTGCTAGGAATCTCTCGGGCATTTCCCTCACTGAGCTTGTGTGTGTCTGTGTGAAAGTAAAAAAAGTCAGATGAACAAAAAAACTCCGAGGAAGAGATCAACGCGTTATGACGTTCACTCTAACTTATTCTGTATGTACATCCTTCCTGGTCTGAGTGTATGGTTATCAGGTTTTTTTCTGAAATCATTCATCGTCACGAAAGGTGTGTGCATGTATCTCTATAAATTTATATCGTCTATACAGAGCACCACGCGTGTGCAATATTTTTTTCTTTTTCATTTAATATGATCACAACGCACCAAAACAAAATGATTTTTTGAGAGTTACATTTCTCCGGATATTACCTGTGTTTTCTCCGTCTAGCTTTCTGGTACATCCTTGAATGGCCTGTTTCACATTGTTTAGGTATCAGAGTTTCATGCAGCAGGTTCCGTTTTACATGCTCTCACCACCAACAAACATGCATATCTACAGATTTAAGGGAGCAGAGAAGAAAGTTACTCATTTCACAATCTTTTGAGAGAAGCGATTTCCTTTCTCCCTTTTCAGAATGGGGTCTTTGGAAAATACTCATTTTTACCTGAGGAGTAAAGAAAGAGGATATTAAGATGAATGGAACGTGGGTTGAGCGAACCCGGGAAAAGTTTAATGGAAATAAAAGGTATTATATTTAGTATAACGTATAAAATAAAAGAATTGCATGGTTGGGTTGGTACTTGTAAGGTTTAATTTAAGATTGAAAATGAGATTTTTTTGCAAAGGGTCGTCTCAAATTGTACGTAGTTTACAGAGAGAGTCATTAAGAAGGTTGGAAAAATCCTACAGCGAGAGTGGTAGTTAGCAAGGCCCTCGAAGAAGAAAAGCATTTGCATAATTCAATAGGAAATCTATCCCGCTACAGCGGAATACTATAATATTTTGCTTAACATGGCATCGATATATTTGGAACATTTTTCTGAAAATAGTGTTACGAATCTTTTAAGGTATGCGCTTTCCATATTTATTGGGATAGTTGCTTTTGCACTCGATGTATTTACAATATTTGGCCTAGCAAAGAAGGCTTCAGTAAATTCTCAATTTCTCCTTATCGCGCAACAGGACTCACTTGAAGCAAGTGTGCACGCAAATTTTAAAAAGACTTGTATTTTCCCTTCAGTTTTTTTGAGCTTACAAGTAAAACCGAGGGCCTTTTCTCCACAAAAGGGGTTTTCAGTAGGTAATTATAAGTACAAAACCTGAGTTTAAATAAATTAATTTAGTACTAATACAATCCGTCCAAAGTGCACTTATACTCTACAAACTGGACATCAGCCCAATTGGCTTCTTCTGGAAGTCAAGAATTTTATGGAATGTTGTAAATTTAGCTAATCATGAAACTTATATTATTACATTCTTAAGTTGCAATACTTATGGAACCACTAGAGATAATTTACGTATGTAAATGCAATTTCACGAGTATTATGTATTGGAACACGAGATATTTATAACCAAGCATGCTGAACGCACAGGAAGGGAGGCAGTGAGTGATAAACAATAAATTCATTAATGAAATAATCCAATAAATGATTTCCTGATAATTGTAAATCCAAGCGGTACTGAACAGCAGATTTATAACGTATTGATACGGCTTGCGTCCCTCTTATTAACTTAACTTGCTAGCCTCGGAAATGATGCGTGTTATGGGACGTCAACATTAGTATTATTTTCATTGATTGTTTAGGAAAATGCCGCTGCATTCCAGACACGAAAATATATTTTTTTGTTGAATTTTCTCTATGCAAAAACACATTTTTTGTTTTCTCTCTTATTTTCTCTCGTCGAAGGCCAGACCTTCAGCGTCTAATGTTTCTTTTGTCATGGACTTTTCTATTCTGGCATTGATCTTTGTAAGCATTCGATGCAATGTACGCATAGTTTAATGGTGGTTTGCTACAAGCCAAAAATATTGACTGGGTTGAGTAAGAGGGAAGTTTGTATTAATTTGTGTTAGTATGTCAATTCGTGTCTACACCGGTAACACAGTTGCTATTCTGACTGCTCTAGTTCGCAGAGCATTCCTGATAGTGCAAAATAAAAAGGTGCTAACTGTTGACACACATTCTGTCAAGAAAGAAAGTCAACCATATCACTATTTTGTTGTTGTATAGTTGCCATTGCACTTGAAGAGAATGATGGTGATGATCAGAAGTTTTACTTTAACCTTTTACCTAGATCTGCAGATTGGAAAGTTTTACTGCTAAACCCTCACATTTCTTGCAACAAATCCAAAACATTTCGTAACACAAGTGAGCCTTGTTAGGTATACCTGGTACAAACTTTCCAGATTCTTGAAGCTTTCAAGTTCATAATGTAAAATACGATTTTAAAGCATATAGCGAGATTCGCTCTCTGTATTAAATCATATAACTTAGGGTAGTACATGGATCGATGACAAGTAAAAATTGACCTTGTAAAACATATCAAAGTAAGAAATTCTTCAATCCTCAACTTTAGTTTATACGATAACATTGAATCACAATTCAGTCAATAAAAGTCAATAAATACTTTTGCATATATATTGTTATGAATCTGACGGATAAGCACATATTAATTACTAAAACCATATTTTAGTCCTTACAAAGACGTCTAATTGATTTCCCTGGGTCCCAACAGGATATAATTTCATATGAATATTCCATTGCAATATGTCCTGAAAAAAGTACGTGCGTTTCATTAGAATTGTTGATTGACATCCTCCAAATTCCAAAAGAAAACCCGCCATCTAAGGAAGAAAGAGACTGTGTACCCGTGTACTAAATTACTACTAACGTAACGCATTCTCTCCTATTTCCGCCGCGACGTTAGAGTAAGGATCTATGACGTCATAAAACTACGTATTGTGACAGTTAATTAAAAAGCAATAGAGTCAAGCAAAGAAAAGCAACGTGACAATAGTAACAAAGAAAAGAAAAGTATATTCTCCTTTCCTCAGTTTTCGTAGACAAATCACAATTCCTCTGGGAGCATTGGGGGATCCCAAAGTGAACTGAAATCACAAAGTGAACTGTGAACTTTTTACTTCTCAAGTTTCTCTTCTTTGAAAAGTGACAATATCGAGATAGAAAACAAACGATGCTGAGTATCATGAGGAGCAGGTTTTCTTAGGAACCTTTATTTTTGTGCCCTTTTTATTATAGTCGAGAATAGTCGTCGGTTTGTAATTTTATGAGCACTTGCTAACTTTTTAGTAGCCACTTGAGAAGCAAGGAGAAAGTGAAGCATGGTAGGGAAAGGAGGCACAATAAAGATCATGATCAAAGGAAGTTTTTGTTCATTTCGTCTCTGTGTTCTGTCTCGTTTTATCTTCTTATCGCAAAAGTCGCCAAAGTAAATGAGCTAAATAATTTGTGCGAGAATTAACAAGAAAAAAAGCAATCCAAGGTCTACCATTATAGAAGTATACAAAGGACTGGACTGGACTGCAATTTTGATAATGGAAACTACGTTACGTTGCATAGGCACATAATATAAAGAGGAAGGTGGCAAGAAGTACGAAGGAAGGAAACAGGAAAGCTGGGATCGCAATAGCTTGTTTGCTAGTTGATGACAATAATGTTGTTTAATACCCACACCTTTTTTTCAAGTTGTGTGACAAAGTGGCACCTGAGAAAATAGGGAACAATGGATAACTGGCTTTTGTTTGGAGTTTCCGTTACACACTTGCGTTTGAGGATGAATGAAGTGATATTAAAAAATGGAAGGTGTTTCACTCAATTATAAATTATAACAATGTGCCGTTATTGTCCTATGTTTCTGTAATAATTATCGCACTTCAACGTTATGTGGTCGAGCGAATTGGAATTCGTTAGACTAATGTTTCTTAAGGAGGGTTGGAAAATAAATCTCATTTTCACCGAGTCAGCATTAGACTTGGTGGTTAGAGTTCAATGTGCCTCGTCTGGGTTTAATGGACAGCAGAATCAGAATAAGTTCTATAATGGTATTGATTGATCAAGGTCGGATGTGGTGGATTGCATGAACTTGGTTAGTTTTTTATTATCACATGAGAACAATGTATAATGCTTTTAGATAGGCTTCCTTGCTTCTTTTTCAAGTTGGGTTGAAGGCCTGAGCATGTTTGCGCAGGGGATAATTAAAAATTTAATTTAATTTAAATGAACAACTCTAGCATACACAACATTTGCAGTTGTATCTTTTCAACCAAGAACTTATATATGTATTCCGTACAATTCCATTGGGACATTTATGTTACACGTCAATGGTACTTATGGAGGGCTGCTACATATGTATATTAACCAAAGACATTCGACAAAGAAAAAAATATATGTATGCACCACTGGTTGCTTTAACAGTGAACAGAGTTGCAGTTGCGCTACCATGATAAATTGGTTATTATTGATTAAACTAGGGTCACATTATGCGAGACAGTAAGAATTGGTATCACTACAAAAAATTGCTCTTATTGTGAAAAATGTCATTTATACCAAAGATTGATTTGTAGACTTCTGTCATAGGCTAACCTTGAACCGAAATGATTTTTTTGTTTGATCAATTCTTATATTGATTTTTGTCGCCTTATTATTTAGGTCGGCATTCTTGCATGTTGGGAGTAGCAATAATTAGAGGCTGAAGTTAATTAAAATTCTTCTAATTTAGCAGGACATAAATAGGACACGTACTTTCGTGATTATTTGTTCGTCACATGAAATTCTTAAAAAATTGAGAACAAATAACGAATAATGGCATCGTGCATGAAAATTTTTACTTTACAATTATATTCCAGATAATTGCACATCCCTATTAAAAGCGTAGAAGGTGTAATAGTGTAATCAAATAATCAATGATGGGAGAAAGAAAGGAAATTAATTACGTTTCTTACTCTCCACAAAAAGCCAAATAGGAAACTACATTGAGCTGGTTTAATTGTTGATAGAACCACTTCTTCTAAAAAGGAATTTTCCCAACGATTTTGTGGTCGGTCTGCTGGACATTTACCTTGGCTTCACGTGGAGATGGTTGGTCGCTCAAGTGGTAGCATTTGTTTTGTTTGTTAGCGATGGTATCACAGAATTTGGCAAGCAAACAAAAGGAGTTTTACGGTTAATTCAAATTGACTTTCCCTCCTTGCTAATGTACTTACAAGAAACTAAATGGTTGCATTTGTTCAATCTTTCCACTATTCCCCTCACATGATTAATATATATATA
>JAHZNF010000120.1:0-18701 GCA_027744215.1 Troglopedetes dispersus | reverse complement strand
GTGGGTTCCAGTGGCTAGATAATATGCGAAGCCGTTTCAAATGTTTAAATGTTACAGTTTTTTAGCAATGGTTGGTTCGATGCTGATTACGGCAAGTGCAACTTGGTTTATTATTTTATTATTATTTCTTCATTTTTGTTACTCAGCCAGTGTGATGCTTCTGGTTATTTTGACTTATTTATATCGTGTCAAATGATAAGCAATGCAGAACAAACACTATACTTGCACTTTCATTTCACTGACAAGAAAGAACAAAGTGAAAAGCAGTATATATTTTATTTCAAAGTTACACTTCTTCAGGTATCCATCTATTTTTTTAAAAAGATTGTTGTTTTTTTTCTCTCTCCAAAATTCTCGCATGTACGCTTTTCAAATATAATTGTATAAAATAGAATGGAGCTGTGCAGAGATTCATAGGGAACTTGTTTTTACTATATTATACGGGAGTAAAGTTGACGTTGCAGGCGGAACAAGGAAATAGTGGGGTATCGTGAGACACCAGAAGACTGCTTGGGTTGTGTGCAATCACTCTCCGTCAAAAAAGAGCTGTAATCAGCACAGCAGAGAGCACAACTAAGTATGTAGTGGCTGGCGGTGCCAGAAAGTTGCACTTTTCGGCAGACAACCCCGTGCGTATCGTCATCGTCTTCTGCGCTCTTTTCTCCTCTAGCATTGCACTAACACGTACTTATACGTTCATAAAAGTCGACACAAGTCGATATTCTGAAGAAGAAAAAAATATCTTATAAAAACCTCTTTAAATAGGATCATGAATGAATAAAGGGGGATCGTTATATATCGGCGAGCGATGAGTACGTATTATAAAGGAATGCACCTATCTCTGTATGACGACACACTTGCACATATTCATTTATAACCCTAAGAAATTTTTTGGACACAGTTTTATAATAATAAGAAAAAAAATCTCTTCTTACACTCATATCTTTCGAGCTTCAAACTCTTTCACACTTTACTTTGTCTACAGAAAGAAAATATTATTACAAAAAAAATTCCAGGTTCTCCAAACTTTGCGCCACTTTCTATAAGATACTATCGTCATAATTTTAATGCACATTTTTGCAGCGACAACATTACTCACTTCTTCCAAACTGTGTAATATGCATCCAAAAAAATGTGACAGGTTTTCTTTCCTATTTTAATGGTTCCCAAATTCAAACCTAATTTCAACACTTTTTTTTCTGCAAACTTTGTAATGCTCGCACAAAAATGTTGTTAATACCCATTTTTATCTCATCTTCAGAGTTCTGGTAATCATCGATGAGCAACCCTGTTTCCAATAAAATGCCCCGCTGTAGTCATTACAAAAATGGACAAGGACACACGAGTACGAAAAATATTACATGTTTAATTTTCTCTCAAGAAAATATTACAATACTGGAGCACAGTCCTCAGTTTATCATCACTATTATTGCTTCTACAATGATTATATTGACAGGGAAGGGAGCTTGTCCACCAGCTCAACATTTTCTCCTTGTCTGCCCACGTTATAAGCGTCCACGACTTTTCTCCGTAGTTTGGTGTTTCTTTCTCTCTGGGTGGAAGGGAATAAAGTTAAACTGTGAAACTCTGCTGCCGTTGCGCTTATTGCCTTTATTATTACGACAATGATTATCATAGTCATTGCGCAAAAGGCTGCTTCTCCTCTCACATGTATAATATGCGTGAGTGTGCTTAAACTGGAAGATAAGGCAATTGAGATGCTTACTTGTCCAGCTCGAATGGTTGACCGTTGTCATCAAAGGCAATAATACAAGTAATATGTTTCATCATTTCAACTATACTCTCAACTTAACTCACTCACTCTTCTCCCTTCAGAGGAGAAGCGGATACAATGCCACTTTTCGCCATTGTCATGATAATAATAATAATGATCAAGTGACTCTAATAATATTATACATGAGTAACTGGACCGTTTCATTGGAATAAGCAGCTTGCCGAAACCCGTGAAAAATAATAATAGTACATAGAACATGACAGAGGAGCTTCTTCTCTTTGTGAGTGTGTGCTGCACCCACTGGAAATGGCCTCTCCTCCAATATTGCATCAACTGCCACAGCACTCAAGGGAAATTAGACCCTCGGCACTTGTCAAACATTTGGTCAAGCACTAACGACGATAAAAATGCTACTCTTTTCTGCATACCGCTACTATACCACCACCATTCATTCCTCGCTTGACACCAGTATTGTTATTCTGTTCAACACTTTATAATACTCGTGCGTGCCTCTGTCCGTGTGTGTACAGATGATTCTCACGACATTCCAGTTTTTTACCCATTGTCCTCCTACTTTCATGGAATAATGTGCTCGACAATGTCACTGTGAGCAACGGGAAAAAATTGGTGAAACTACTACCACGGATATGATGTAAAAACTACTGATATCTTTCGAGATGTGGGCTTGAATTGCGCATAAAAACGTATGTATGTATAGTGGTGATTGTGAAGGTGGAGTATTTTTTTTGAATATTGGAAGTAATAATGACCACTTCCAAGGATCGTTCCCTTCACTGAAGTGCTAGAGTGCAGTACTAAAAGGAAATCGTGGAAGGAAGTAGTAATCTTAATATTATTATTTTTTTGGAAAGAGTGAATTATGTTTGCATTGAAATTTTCAATCTCCGTATTTTTGTTGGAAGGCAAAATGCTCAAAAAAGTTACTTTTATTTCGGAGCAAACATTTTTTGTAGAGGAAGGCATGTTACCCTAGAATTGTATACACGGGAATGTATGTGGACAGGAAAGGAATGCAAAGCTGTTTGTGAGAAATTGTACAAAAAAAAGTGACCACTTGTCTCACTTTAATGGTTACAGCTTAGAGCTCCCATAACTCTTCCTCCTGATAAATAGACGGGAGCCGCGAAATAAAAACTGGAGGAGAAGTACATATTTTCCAGTAGTACTGGCCAGACAACGTAAATACGGAGTCCACACAAGTTCAAAATATTGTAACTCATTTTCTTCCCTGTTCTGTCCAATAAAAAATGTGCGTCTGCCGCCTGGGCACACATTTGCTCAGCCATTTTCACACGTTTAAAAAGATCTCAATAAGCTTTACGTTGATTGATATGGTAATTTCTTCATCACCATCGTGTCACCCGTTTTTTGGCTTCACTCTCTACTACGCCACTTCCCAAAAGATTTAGTCGCACACATATTGTACATAATGGTATAATACTATTCGTCCATTTTTTCTAGTGGTTTACAGCGCTAAAAAAGGCGTTTTTATTTTTTTATTGAGGCAACATCCACACTTCTTTCACACTGGGCTCTACTGATAACGCTTATCTGCACAACGGGGGCTACGCTTGACTCGTCACTGGTTAGTTTTTCCTTTGACAAATTGCATTATTTTCCTTTTTATCCTGGTAGAAAAGTGCTTCACAATGGCAATAATAAAATGGCTTCACTATAAAATGGCTAATACAGCAAAAAAAGGAAAACCTGAGTGAGATACCTTTTTATATAGCACCTGACTTTTTTGTGATACACACAAGTATACTGACTACTTTTCATATTTCAGGTAGAATGATGGAACATAATATGAGTGAGTGTATGTATCTACATACATGATAATGACACTCTGCATGATGATGCGTGAAATGTCAAAAGCTCATCGAGATGTCTGGCTTATCGTTAAATTTGGAATAATAAATATGTTCCACACTTAGCCATGTTTTTTTCTCAGATTAGATATTTCCGCTGTTCCATTTCGGAAAATGTGAGTGACTGGAAAAGTCATTCTCTTTGCTCAAAATAATGCTGGAATTAATGAGCCAACTCATAAACAAAATATTTAAAGCGTCAAAGGACGAGGTCAGTCCTATTGAACTTTAGGAGAAAAAAGGAGAAAAATGTCAGCCAGTCTGCAACACTGAATGTAGGTGTACGTGATGAAAGCCATGTTTATGTTACACATAAACAAAATAAAAGACTTACTCACTCAACGCTTCCTGCGTCCATTCATGTACTCATTCTATTTTTTTTTTCTTTTCAACAACTCGACAGACAGAAAGTGGACGAACGAACACATATTCATACGAAATGAAGACGGGGGTAACTTTTTTTTGTACACACTAAAAATATCATACATGCTCCTTCCTAAAAATCCTGCTTTGAGTTGTTGTTTTTTTCCTTTTTTTCTTTCCCTCCTCTTCGAATTACTCAAAAGAGAAGTCAATCAAAGGACTGGGACCAGAGCACGAGTAATGCTTGGGGAAGGAAAAAAATAACAACGGGGAGGAAGGAAAAGCTTAGAGAAAATCTCGGTGAAGACAAAGCACAAATACCAACAAAGAAACAAATCCTCTCTTTCCTTTTCCTTTGAAGAGCTTTTGCCCATGAAATATAATACACAAATCTCTGCATCCTCCAAATGAAGACGAGGATAATACCCTCGCGCCAAGAAAACAATCAAGATTGATAAATTCTTTTCTACCACCGTAACTACTACAAATATCTGTTGAGGTAAGAAAGTAGAAAGAAGTTGGAGAAATTTGGAAGCATTCCTTTGTTCCTTCGAATAATTTCGCTCATATGTTTCCTATCATTATCTGGTTGAATCATTTTTGTTTCAAACCTTTGCCCTTGTTTTCATCAGGATTTATCAAATTTGTTGGAGAAACAAGGAATAGCCAAAATAATAATCAAAGTTGAACTCATCTAAAGGAAAATACTTAGAAGAACACAGGTAATCACCACCAAGTTGGTACGTGTTGTTCGTCCCCCTTAAAAAATATGAAGAGCACCTCATGACCATCCAAGAAACGAAGAAAATTTGCTTGCTGGAAGAGAATGAGAGTCGGACTTGTTAAAGATATGCAAAAGGGAAGCCGCACGTTTTCCTAAATGATACAGGAAGTATTTTCCATTTTATTGTTGAAACACTAAACAAGCCCAAGAACACACCACCCAGCCTCTGAAGACTGGAAGGAAGGAGAATTCACCGGGACTTGAAATTGCCCTAATCAAGTATGGACCCGACTAATCACAGAGTCAAGGCGAGCCTTGTGTTCCTGAGAAAATTGCCACCGTTTCTTGCATACCGATGAGGTCTCCACCACCAATTAATTGCATTCACTATTTCATTACAAAACCCGGCGCAATTTTTTCTTGTATCTCTTCTTCCAGCAAAACGGAAATAATAAAACGGGAACCATTTCACCAAAAAAACCCAGCAACACATTGAAGGAAAACATGACTTTATTGGAAGAAAATGGCAACACGACGAGCAACAACAATAACAATAGCAAAAACCCAGAAAATGGGGTTTGATTCAGCTGAACATTTTTATTTTCTTGAGAGAAAGTCTATTATTATTGTAGTGTAGTGCAGCCTCCAAAATGAAATATTTCTGAGACAAGTGTTGCAAGGCAATCTTGTTTTTCTCAAGACATTTACTTTCCCATTGTGTGTGCTCCGAAAAAAAGGAGTAAAGAGCAGCCCGTGTGCTGAATACATTTATTGTTTACGAAAATGTAGGCAAGAGACCGTGACTGGAAGGAGAGCAAGTGTGGGCGAGTAGATTTTCCCGGGGTTACGTGAGACTCTTTGCTCTCCTACCGAATTTTGTCGGGAAGGGAAAGCATCGCTCACTCCGGTTGTTGTGCTATTGTGAGCTGGGAAGAAGCTCAACTTTGCGAGATTGTTTTGTACATGTAAATACACACAACAGTTTTCTTCTTCATCCCTTTCGTCTCAAAAAGTCTGGGGCAGTGTGCTCCCAATTTCTTGATTCTGCTATGTTGACGTTTCTTACTTCTTTTGTTGCTTCTTTTACACCTTGGCTTTTATGCGCTGAGTAATGAGGTTTGGAAAAAAATCACTTACCTCGTGAACTGATTGGAACGGATTGCCCGTGTTCAGTGTCCACATTGCCCTTGAAACGAACTCTTGGTAAAATCTCTCTTCTGCAGAGATCCGCTTTGTAATATGAATTTCGTCGTGATTAGAAGGTGTGGCTCTTCTTGACAACAATGGAGAGTTATTTGTTGAAATCATCACAAGATCTACTCACCAAGAGTATATTAGTAGCAAATTGTTTGAACAATTGTTTTAACTTCGAACGAAGTTTTCACGGTTATCACTGAAAACGACGAAGTAAAATGATGGTGCCGCAAGGCTTGTTTATTTGAAACAGTCCGGTTTTGCTAATTTTTAAATATCTTCACAGGTAGAAAGGAAGTTAGTTTTACGATAATATTCAAAAGTCGAAAGTTATTATTGAAATATTATTAGCATAAATTTTGAGTATTTTTTTGCACTTTCACCTTTTCCTTGTTTTATTTGCTGCTGAAAATTAATGATTCATATTTAGTACTATTAAGTATATTAGAATTTGTCACAAATAATACTTGGAACAGATTATGTTTAAACTTGTGTGTAGAATAACAAGTATTCAGGTTAAGTATGGGAAATTTGTAAGAAGAGCGGAACCGATTTCACCCTTTCTCTTTCCTCCACAACGCGATAAACACAACTGCACACATTTACTGTTGTTGTTGTTGTTTTCTTTATAGAGCGGGGCTGCTCGCGACGACTCTCGTCAGAACAGTTTCGGAATTTCGAGAGTAACAACACATAAATATAAACTGGAGGGCTGGAGCTTGTACTGAAGCTAGCTTTCACCTTGTTTATTTCCTCTCCCTCGAAAACTCTGTGTGTATGTGTATACAGGGGAGAGGTTGAGTGAGAGAGCGTAGTAGTGCGCGGAGATTTCACAACATCACCACCACCACAAAAACAACACAATCATGTATGAATACACACGTAAGCACGTCTACGGCCTCACCAGATAAAAAAAAGTTTTTTCAGGCAAACAGTTTTTTAGGAAAAAGGAACCACCACCACCGATAACCAACACACAGCCAGAGTAACGGAGCCACCTTCCTGCCTTAAACCAGTACGAAGGATGAATGAACGTCGAAAGTGCTTTTCCAAGACAAACAACAAGACAACATACACACGATCCCTGCTAAGAGACAACACACACACTTGAAAATAATAATAACAGCAGCGGAGAGAGCAGTATATCACCACAACGAACAGATCCACCACCACCACCAACCAACTCGCACCACTTCTCCTTTCCCCCGCAGTAGTATCATCTTATTTTCTATTTTTTTCTTTATATATATATGTGTGTGTATTCACAGTCGAAGATCTGGAATTGGTGTGAAGAGGGGATGAACATAAGTACTTTAGTTCGTGTCGTTCACATATTTTTTTTAGATATTTTCTTTTCCCCGTTCCTTCTCCCTTTCTTGTCTGTATACACAATAAATGGGAGTAAAGAAAGACAAGAGAGATACACACAGGTATATTGGGTCAGAGGGAAAGTGAGAAAGGAGAAAATTGTAAAAGTAGAAACAATAGCGCTACCACTTCTGCTCTGTGTTTCCTCCACAAGAGAAAATAACGGAGATGTGGATAATGTTGGAAAGTAGTGGTATTATTTTAGAGCACACATGCACACACATACACATATACATATATACACACACACAAAACAACTTGGTGTATACCTGTTTCCAATATGTTAAGTAGTTCGTTTTCAGAGTTTAGGAGCTGAACACAATGCGTTTTCAAGAAAGACAACATAGGAGAAACGAGGAATAGGAGCAGAGATGATGATGGTGGTGGTTGTAGCATGAGCGAGGAAAAGCAGTGGTAGTTTGGAAACAGGTTTTTTTTACTTTACAACAGAAAGTAAGCAAAAAAAGGAGAGTGTAGTTGCTGCGTAGTGATAACTTGAAGCATTCCCCGCTCAACTCAAGTCAGTTCTCGTGGAACAACAAGCAGAAGATGTAGTGGAGGAAATGGGGGAAAATATACAAAAGTTGTGTACCGCTCCTCTCCATGCCTCCGTGTTATGTTATATTATATCGGAGGAGAAATGCTTTTTCAAAACGACACATACACACAGACAAGAAAAGTATTATAAATCGGACCTTTCCCCGCTTTGCCCGTAGTTCAGCATTATATCTATATATTTATATTGTACAGTTGTGTTGGTCGTTTTCTCCGCGTTCCTTTCTCGCCTTGTGTGTGTGTGTGTGTGTGTGTGGAGGAGAATGTGTGCATATAAAAACTGTGTGTGACTGTGTCACCGTTTTTTTAACTACTATTTCGGAGTATTCTCTCTGTGTATTCCCAAACACAATAATACAGTAAATTCTTTTTACTGCTGAGGAGGCTTACTACTTATGGATATGTTGTGAGAGAAAAAACAGGATGAATACTGTAATGTGTTGAGGAGCTTCGTGTGTGGCAGTGCTCACACAACAGAAAGCAACCACTTGCACACGACACCACCTTCCAGCAATATTTTTTTTTTACTTTTTTCCCTCCCAATGTATTTTATGTGTATGAGTGTGTGTACATTTGAAAGTATTAGTGTTTTGTATGGAATGAGAGAAATGGATGGAAACAGCAGCTGGAGAAACAACATCAACATTTTCACCACCATCCACCACCAACCACCACACTTCTTCTTCTTTTCCGCTACATCACGAAACCATGCATAATATGCTCATAAGGGAAAAATGAATAAAAACAGTTGTTTGCTTGCTTCCTTCCAAACTTCTGTGTTGCGAGAAAACAGAGAGGAGACCAAGGCCTTTTTTGAAAAAAAAAAAGCTGAGCAGAACAAAAAAAAAACTTTCCTTTGTTCCGCGTTACGCTATGGAAACAAGAAATATATAGAGCATCTGGCTACGCTACGCTTTCTCTATATGTTTTGCATAATATCATCATAATTTTATTAGTTGGGAAAGAAGGCAATATTTTTTTTCAAGTTTTCTTGCTTCTCTGCAGCTGGGAAATTGTTATATGAGAGCAAGTTGTTGTCCGGCATTACAATACAATACGTAAAATGAAATCTTTTGCTCTCGCACTTCCCCATAAAAACAGATATCCATATGGGTTTTCAATTCCTTTGTTTCTTCATTCTTTTCGGTAGCATATCCATGTGCGCTTTGGTATACTTTTGACTGCTTATAAAAGTTTTTACACGTATCCTTCTTCTCCTTTCACATTTTCCTCTTTACTAAATTCGACACGATGAGATGAAGATAGATGTGTGTGTGTGTGTGTGTGTGGAAGGTACGGCGGCTCAAATAAAAATAACAAAATGTTTTTTGCTTGACTGACACGGAGTGAAAATGCGTCTCTGCATGCTTTCGGTAGGTAGTAGTAGCATATTCTAGGTATGCTGCCTGGTGGTGGTGTGCATAGCTACCCTTGTCTGCATTCTGTTTCTGTTGACGATCCTATTAATGTTGCCTGCTGTTGTTCGTCTGTATGCACACCCACAGACAAACAGCGTGGATAGTCCACAGCCAAGCTTTATGTTTTTTTTTCGGAGGCACAGCTTTTCCCGTATTTATTGGAGAAAAGATGCTTTTCTTTATCCTTGGCTCGGGTGTATTGTATGTATTCGTTTATGTATTGCACACACACACACACACACACAAAATTCTAGTAGCGCGTTGCGGGAAAGAAGGACGGAAAGTTTTTGCACACGAGTATACAAGCGAAGGATAAGTTGTGTGTGTGTGTGTGTGTGTGTGGGAGAGAGTTGCTTTGCTGTGCTGCTGTTGTTGCTTGCTTTGCTTCTGCTGGTTTGTCTTACCCGAGATGAGAACGAAAGAGAAAACGGGAGACAGGCGCAAGGAAGAATGTCAAACCCTTCCTTCCAATGAGAAAGGGCAATTACATGCGAAGACTTGAAGTGGGCACTCCTGCCGTTCCACTTACACCTCCACCAGCCACCAATAAAAACAACCAAACAAAACAGCACCAGTTTTTAGTGGAAAAGGAGCAGTAGCAGTGTTATTTTTTTTATTCTCCAGACTTTCTCGCCGAGTGTGACGTGGACTGTACTACACACAACAAAAATCACAAGATGTACACAATATCGGAGTCATCATATATTTGGGAAATGCGGAGCCTCCACACAGTATGGTAATCTCGGCTGGCATGAACACACTGCAAAACAGTTTCGGAGGACACACATGCACAGCAGCAGCGGAGTATGGAGAAATATGCACACATAACACTAAATGGAACTCACCCCGTCCGTGTTGCCTTTCAATCTTGTTTTTCCTTGTATTTTTGGGCACAACATCTTGTTGTGAGGGATGAAAATTTCTCTTTCCTTGGGATTAGCTGAATGTGTACATGTTTTGAATATTGTGTTGTTGTTGTTTTTCCTTCGTGCATCTGGTTCTGGGGAAAGTTGATATTTCTCAGAAATATGAGGGTTGCTCTTTGAGTTATGCCTTCTTCAATTTAGTTTACGTAAACAACTCATATGACAATCTGAATTTAATTGATTTTACACAATAAATTTATTGAATTGATCACATGATTAGTGTAATTAATTAATATTGATTTTTCTGTTGCTTTTTTTCATTTGCATCCAAAAATTGGGGTGAAACCCATTTGATTAATGCTGAGAGTTCGATTTAATCAATTTTTTCGTGCTCTGTGGACCATTTGTGGATAATATAGTTTTGTGTCGGATCAGTTTTATCACTGCACTTCCTTCTTTTATGGCCTCTCTTCACTTTCCCTCCTTGTCCAACTGATCTGATCAGTGGAAGCTTCCAAAATGAGCAAAAGATCTGCTAAAAGCCTAACCTAAATTAAGAATGATTCTAGAAAGACTGGTCATGGTGGACTAAAGAACTGACCAGATAATCAGGACGGTTGACTTCTTCCGTATTGAAAACCACTATCGGAGGTTTTTTTGTGACTTTTTTGTACAAAAAAAGCGCAAGTAAGTAAGTCACGGTATAATTTATACTGTTACTCTTGGCTTCAGTCCTCCTTCGCGAGAATGACTGCTACTTTTGAGCTGATGCAACTATTATCCAGTCTCTGCATGCATGAGCAAAAGTGAGGCGAAAAAAAGGAGAGTTAGGGAGAGATGATGATTACACGGTGCTCGGTGGTGGCCACGTCGACCGTCGAGGAGGGAGTAACGGCACGAACGACAGGAGTTGTAAGTAGGAATATCGTCGTGGTGCAATTCGCCGCCCGGTCCCATCATCATCAATTCATGTGGGTACATTCAACATTCCATCTACCACTAGTCCACTCATAATTTATGTGTGCGTATTCATGATTCATTTCGCAGAAGGGGAACCACTCATTTAATTAGTGACCAGGTATGGTCACATTTTTAAAAAATGGGTCTACATTGTTTTGTAATTCTTGATAAATATTGTTTTCGTTTCCGGTAAAAACTATTACTGTTTTATTCTCTTATTTTCTATATTATCATTAGAATTAGTAATATTTTAGAAAATACCTGAGACTTGCTCAGCAATTGTTAGCTGAAAGTGAGTTTGTCTCGTTGCAATTTTTGGGATGCTTTTTTTGCTCATGGCATATCGAACCCTCCAAAAAAAATTGCATACTTCCACTTAAACCATTTTCTTATGCAAGATGAAAAAAAGTTGAAAAAAAAAGTTTCTCAATGACGGTGACGTTTCGCTGAAGATCGGCACTGGTGATGATCATGATGATTGAGAGTCTCTTGTCGAGTAGTCCTTGCACTTGGCACTGCACTCAGTCAGACTTGATGTCTCGGGGTGCATTCACTTTTTTTCGTACCGTAAGTTTATTCCGATAAGAAAATAGTTAAGTATACGCACCAAGTATTTTCATACATATACTTATCCTCGCTTCCTTTTATACGAAGATGGAGGTGACGGTGAAGTAAGTACGGAGAAGTATAAGTGCGTAAAAAAAAGGAGCAAAGTAGTGTGTGCAGCCTGTGCAAGTGAGAATGCTCTTTTTTCTGCTATAGTAATCAAACTTGGAGTGAGTGGAGACGAGTATAATATAATATTATAGAAAAGAGTGAATCCAGACAAGAAAAAAAAATCCGTGGAAATGGGTACACACTCTCCTCTCCCTTTTTTTTCAGTGGAGTGCAGTGGATGCACTAGACAAGAATAGAATTGACTCCCTGCGTAAAAAAAAGAGATAGATAGATACGGTGCAATATATACATGGATCTATACTCAATGTAGAATTTACAAGGGCTTTTTTTACTGAGCTGCAGAGTCGCCGAAAAAAAAATGTTATGGCAAAAGTGGAGGAGGCAAAAGAGAGAGTTTGTGTGTGTGTGTGTGTGTGTGTGAAGCTCAAATACTGTGAGGAAGTAAGTGAACCAGTTTTATAGAAGGAGATTGTTCCTCACAAAAGGCTGAAAGAATGCTCCTCTCCTCTTCCAACTTTTTTTTCTATATCATATAAAATTTGTGGTAAAAAAAACTTGATAGTATTAGCAGCTGAGAGAGAGAGGGAAGAAAAGGAGGCGAAAGAAGAGGCTTTCTTGCTATTCCTATATATTACACAGTCACTGGCAAAATGTCTCCCTTGCACCGTGCGATGTCAATGATTGACATCTGAAACGGTTTCTGATTTGTGCCAACTTTCACATAATCATTTTTCTCTCGGGGTGTTGTCGACACTGAACCAAGAAAAATATATAGATATTCTTTCCAAACTTACACTAAAACGGAGGGTGGTACAAAGAAAACTATTTTTGTAGGGAGAGGCATATTGCATTTTTTGGAAGGAAATGGATCATTGCAGATTTTTTATCATCCTCGAGAATAAAAAGCGAATACGGCACATTAAAGAGTTTACAAGGATGCACAAAATGAAATACCTACCGCAACCGACTAGGTGACCATGGTACTATCAAAAGTCATTAATAGTACAGCGCCACAGGCTAGCATGTAAATGAAAGAAGAGAATCGCACATGAATGAAAAGTGTAGAGTAGAAGCTATACCACTGAATCCGCGAATTGGGTACAAGCTGCACTTTCCCGTTCTCTCGGGCAGTTCCATGGCTCACGGCTGCTGTCTCACGTCTCAGGACGCCCCAGATCTTTCCACCGTGCTCCCGAGATTCCAGTTGTGGACATGGTTCCACTTCTCAGCAGTGCATTGCATGCATTTTTTTCTTGTAATGGAATATATAAGGTCTGCTAATCGGCATCAGGCATGCTGAATCCTCTGCAGCATTTTGAGTGAAACCCGATTTTATTTGTTTGACGAATGTGTTCATAGAATCTGATTAGAGTTTGGCATATTGTAACCTTACAATGACCATGATTGTAGTAGGCAACCTGGGCAAATTGCATTTTGATGTTTTGTTGACTTCAACATTTGAATTTTTTGTATTTATTTACATGTTATTTGCGTGTTTGCTGGGGTTCTGATCATCAGAAGTGATAAATTTTTTGTATTTATTTACATGTTATTTGCGTGTTTGCTGGGGTTCGGCCTTTGAGGCAGAGCTGAGTCGAGCGAAGAGACTGCGTCATTTATGTTTCCAAGGCGTGTGATATCCCCGTAGATAAATACGTAGAGATAAACATTTTATGCCTGTGCTTTCTACTTTTGCTTCCAAGATATTTATGGTGGAGTCATCATGATTTAAGTGTACACAAAAAAAACGGAGGAATGGAACACCGCTTGCAAACTCTCACTCAACGATTGTTTTGTGGGACATGAGCCTAGCCAGCAGCAGATCATCAGAAGTGATAATGTTGACCTTGAACTGATGATGATAATGACGACGACGACGAGAAAAGTACAGGATATACAAGCATGTAAAAAGGAGCATTGTCTAAATGTAGATCTACCCAGTCCGAGTAATAAATGGCGAGAATGATGAGACGGAGCGGAGGAGGAGGGTGAACTTAACTAAACAATCTGATTACGTACTCTGGAGTGGAAGCAGATGAGTAAATAGGAACTCAAGGTAAACCTCCACCGATATCATTTCTGCCGTCTGCCGTTCTCCCTTTTTTATTGATGTTTTCCACTACTACCATTCTTCTCCATCTTCACCAGCACCATCAATGCGTTTTATGTCATATGATATGTTCCTCTTCCCTTTCTACTTTTTTTGTGCTCACAACCCGTGTACTATAATGTGTTCATGCATCCGTGTGCAATTTAACAATATTTTGTATCACAAATCTGAAAATAAAAAAATAAGCTTGCCCTTACCTTCTTCCAAATGGTGAGCACTGTATTTTTTGCAGTTCTTCAAGCTCAGGTCAAAACAATTCGCCTCGTGTCTCAATTTGTTTATGTTGCAAAAATTCCGTCAAATCCTAAAAATAAGCAAACGAGAGCAAAAAAATATCACATTCTGGCACGTGCAATTTTCAGACGTAAATAAATTGAATGATTAATTAGCAAACTCTCCGTCTAGTACACATTCGAGAAATTCGGCGAAATATAAGGTATCCCTTTTGTAATGAAAAGTCAAGTCAACCCGAATGATCAACTATGCAGCATTGTTTGTGCAGACAAGGTTTTCCCTTGTTTTGTGTCAGTACAAGTAAATATTTTAACTCCACCGTTGGCAATCTCATCGTGTCTCCCTAATTCACCACTGCTGTTGCTGGTTCAACGAGTGCTCATTGACGGATGTGCGAGAGATTTTCGAGCGAGAAACCGAAAAAAAGAGAAAAAAAATATTATACATTGGATAAACAACATGTATACACTTGCTCGTTATTTTCTCTCAGCATTGTTCCTCTTTTCACCGAAAACCAGTGTCAATAATTTTTATTTCTCGCTCTTTCTCGAGAACATCTCTTGACTGGGTGGTGTGAATTATCAAATCTGGGAAGGCAAGGAACCGTAAGACAAGCAGTGAAACAAAATTGTCACCATTTCATTATTACTCTCCTCTCAACGGTTGCATCTTCCTCAATGATGCTACAGCAATATGATGTCTTTATTTTTGGTGGTGGAGAGAAGCTAAACATTTTGAGTCGGTGGTGGTTTACTACTACACGACGTTGCGTAACAAAGATAAGGGAGAAGAAGTGAGACAGAGACAAGTTGTCGTTAAATAAGAAGGATCCACAACAAATAGTAGTGGTGATGAGGATCCTAATGAAATTTCAACATCTGTTGTCAAGTATTATCAGTAATTAGCATAAGATTTACTTCGCCGTGAGTAATACAACTGGTGACGCTGCCGGTTCGGTGATGATGTTGTGCACCAACACTTCAGAGGAGTGAGTAAACTTTTTTATGCACACGTTGTACACTATTGTGCAAATATAGATCAAAGTTTTTCCTGTATCAGTAAAATTTTAGGAACTAGAAATTTTTAACGTGATCTAGTCTTTACTAAGTGGATCCACACTTTCTTATGATATGCATACATGCACTGAAGCGATTTTATGATTACATTGTGGTGCATACTGAAATGGTAAAATCAATCCCGTTGCATTCACATTTTGTAGAAACTCAAAAACAAGGAAGAAGTCAAAAATTATAGGAGGAAGGTAGTTTAGGAGTGGAAACCGCAGAGGCTGAATAAGTGAACACATGAATCTAACTATTGTCACTTCAGTCAGAGCTCAGTGTTGTTAATTTAAGTCAGGCATGAAGGTTTGTTTTTTTTTTGTTCGTGAGATTAGGTATACACCGGCTGACACGGAGCTCCAGAAAAAAAATGAGATGAGAGGAACGAGAGAAGATACACCGGAGCTTATAGAAAATTTGGTAAGCAAGGAGCAGAGCACGACGGATGGTTACTTAGTTAGTTTGTGTCTTCCCTTTCCCCAGATTACATGATGTTTCAGTTGAGCTAACAAGCTAGCCGCAAACAGTTTTCTTGAGTCCTCCTCTGCACAGAAGTTGGTCGTCTTTCTCAAGCTCATTTTGCTCCAGTTGCTTTTCTGGTAAGATACGCCTGGTGCAGTTGTGTAACCTTATCGCATTTCATTCATCATCAGAGATATTGTGTGTGTGGAAGAGGCACTCGTGTAGTGTTACAGTTTCGTCAACTTCCCTGCAACCTTTTTATAATGGGTTTAAAGCTTTTCAATCAGCTTAACTCATCTTTCCCTTGTACACTTTACACATCTGATCCCCAGCTTGAATTTGGTGCATGACACTATCTACACTTCTTTTTTTTTGGATGATTTTTCCTGTCCAGCTTGAGTAATAATGAGTGCAATTTTCTTAAAACTGTTTCTTTTGGAAAATGCTTACGACAGGTCTGGTAAAAAAACTTTGCTCTGTGTTTCAGCTTGTCTGTATGAAAATGATAAGACATATTGATAAACTACAAAAAAAACCTGCTTGCTGCAAAACTTTTATTTTGAAAAAAAAAACATTGTGTGTTTTCTCTGGAACAAGTGGACGTCCACAAGATCATTATCCGACAGAGATCCCAGTCATTACAGGAAAAAGGAAAGGGTTTAATTGGATAATCCAGCCGAGTTCCCACTTAATACCATTATTGCACAAGGTAGATTCTAAAACTTTTGACAAGTCAACCAGCTCACACACTTTCTCCCCTTCAGCTTCAGTTCACATTCGATTCTTATCTTATTTTATGCCATTATTCTCCTTATCACTTTTGTAAATTGCGGAGGAATAAAATGGACCTGGTTCGGCATTCGATTAGGAATGGGAAAGTGTGGAAAGCCACTTCTCTCAGAAATTAAGAAGGACTACGTCAAACTAAAATTGTTAGAGAAGCTGAGACAGTTTTTCATGGACGGTTGGAAGGACTACTGACTTGTTTTTTTTCGATAGCGACACTTAATAATACGAATAGTTTTCCCCATCAACAAACAATATCATCATCACGGACTCATCTCACTTCACGAAGATGAAAGAGTTTGAAGGTGATCCGTCAAATGAGATGGATAAGAAAACCTTTTTTTTTAGAAAGTTACCGTTGTTAGTATCAGAGTCAGCGACCAGATAATCAGCAATTTATCCAGATGGGTTTCGCGTCATCTTCCGCTCAAACTTGACCGTTAGTTTGAAAAGAGTGCTGGGTCAGGTTTGACTGACATCCTACTAGAGACAAAACAAAAAGGAGCTACTTAATCTGAGAATGTGATGCCTGTTCGCAATTCCACCCATATTTGTAGATTACATTGCTTCTCCTCTTCATTACTGCATTGCAAGCACACGGCGACTAGCATCCATAATCTAAGTACACACACTGGGCAAAAAAAATCATCAACTGGGAATTGCCTCTTTGCTCTTTGAAAAAAAAAAGATTGCCACTCTCCTTGACGATGGTATCTCCTTGGATGAAAAAAATGCAACTTTTGCTCCATCCAGCAAACATTGTATTGGGTCGTTAAGCGAGTTGGATTTCAAGTTGACAATAGCAATTTGGTTTGTATGACACCATTCCGAAAGGTGATTGAACACAAACGATACATATACTTACTTACTCCCGTAAAAAATAACTTGTATTCCTTCGTCTTTTTTTGCTCAGTCAAGCAAAGAAAAAAATAGTGATGTATATATATAAATTGTGCGCCTACTCTTAAAGGATATTAGTGTCCTCTACGATGCAATAGTAGCATTACTTCTATTCTACTACAACCTTTAGCTTATAATAATAATACGAACTCAATTGAAGGGTAATCTCAGTTCATTGCTGGTTCGATAGGTTTAACTTGCATAAAAATTGATCAACGTGGCAAAAATATATATCCAACTAGACGAGTATAAAAAAAGTCAGATCAGTTCACTCTCCTCTGATATGATCACCATTGTGGTTTTTTTTCTTTGTGGCCCATTCCTCGGAAGGAACATGGAACGGTGTGTTGTTCAGGAATTGCATGGTTTGAGCTATCTCCTTGGGGGTTTCCCTTCACATCATCCCAACAACAAAGAACATTTTGAGGAATTTAAAAAAGAAGAGGAGACGATGGCAGCTGAAAGGAACGGTGAGTGTCGTCTGTGTACACACAAGGGACACAAAAATAAGCGATCCGAAGCTCACGTTATGTTGTGCTGAGCGCAGCAGTCTTTAAGTCCGTGGAGAACATTGAAAGCTTAAGAGAGACCCATTATTGTGGGCATTGAGGAGGCCGGCCAATGCAGCACTTCCTGAATGTTATGACCTATAATGTCTATGTAGCATTATTTAAACTGAGCCAAGATAGTAACTGCTCCCCGTGTCCCCTCGTCCACAAAAAAGTGGAGAAAAAGGGAAGGAAGGAAAACACGGCGGCGGTGACTTCACAAGACAAAAAAAGTACAACATGCGGTGGGTGATAATAATTCGGGGGCTTTATCGTAAGCCACAAGGATCATCGGCGGGATTGACTCTGGTCATCTCATCAATGCATGATTGGCAATAGATGAAATTGGATTGCTTGATGGGACTTGGAGAGAGAGAAAAAATGGAAAAGAAAACAAATGCACAACAAAAATCCTTCTTGTCGGGTTTTTTGGGGAGTTGAAGAAGGAATGCATTTTTTTGTTAAATGTCACAAGGGAACCAAGACAATTTCACCAATTCATGTAATTACAATAATAAACTGGAAAATAGTTCATGTTTGATTTTCTGTCTGTATAAACAAAAGATGGATTTCGAGGGTCACTTTATTCGGGGAGATGATAAAGAGCTTATTTCTCACACTTAAGTGGGAGCCATTATTATGAGAGTGGACGAGTTCGACATAAACTTTTTCCATTTTTTTGCTACCAAGAAGGAACACATTTGTTTTTTTGTTTTAAAAAAATGGACCAGAGGAAAAGTAAAAATCGGCGTTTTGGATTTTTTTTGTTTGTATACGAATGGCAAAAAATGGGGTTTTCCGTTTGGAAAATAAAAGTATCGGAAAACAATGTGTTGTTTCACGAGGAGGG
>JAHZNF010000119.1:0-12836 GCA_027744215.1 Troglopedetes dispersus | reverse complement strand
TTTTTGGTATTAGGAAATGTAGAGATTCTTTGTTTTGTTTGAATAACGAATTGTGTACCTTTTCCCACCTTTTCCAGTGGGTTTTCTTTCCTTTTTTTCACCACACTTTAAGTGTGCAACGTTGGGGGTCGGATAAAAAAAGGCACGTTTCGCAGGAATCAACTTTACATCGAGTACTTTTCCCTCTCAGCGGCTTTCCTCTCCGTTCCTCAATAAAAAGTAACTCACTTATCCATTCTTGTCCGTTCTTTGAGGTGGGGCCTGAGTGTGTAGAGCCTCTATAAATTCAATGTGTACGTAAGCATTCTTTGCTCTCCTCTTTTTTATTCTATTCGGTATGCCCTTCGTGGCAAAAGCCGGGGTAAAAAAAGAAGAGAAAACCGTGGGCAAGGCCCGTTGTGTATCAGTTAAAGGATATTCACCTTATGCGATATCCCATTATCACGGTGGTTGCTCCTCTTACATTTTTAGCTCTTTCCTAACCTGCATGCACTTCACAGTTTCCTCTTCTTATTTTTACAGTTTCCGTGCCGTGCTTCGGTTGTATCAACTATACATTTGCAGATTGTATTGCGCACGTAGTTATCCCAAGCTCCCCACTTTTACTTGCTTTCTCATTCAGGTTCACCTTTACGACGATGGAAAGGGAACGGAATGAATGTGAAATGTGCACGCGCCTCTGTACCTCTAAACAGATTACAAGAGTGGGAGACAAGGTGAAATTATGATGGAGCATGGAAAAAAATCGCTGAAGGTAAGGAGCTTTGAGGAATACCCCGATCTCCCTACATTGCATACAATATTAGTAAGATGTCAGTGCAGGTGTTCCATTGACATTGTTCGTTGCTTTCGTGCATTTCCCCTGGTACACTTTCATGCACGTTTTATATATAATTAATGTATGCCAGCAATTTCCCCGAATTCATTGAAAGAATCTTTGGTGGTGCATGTAATGTCAAATTTAAAGATACTTTGACAAATTTCATTGGTTCTTTTATATTTTTTACACATCTGTGGATACAAATAAAACTCCATGTCCCAACATAAGCATCGGTAGCATGACATTTCTAACTAGATAGTATTACGCTTGTTTGCACTTTCCCTGCACATGTTGTTGCGATACAACCCAAAAATCAAACCCACTTGTCCTGGTTTTACACAATGGGCAAAAAAACAAAGCAAACCTGAAATTACATGACAAAACCTTTGAAACAAATTGTATCAATGTTATTCACTTTTTTTATTCAGTTGTTGTGTTTCTAAGTTAAAAATGTAATTTGGTGAAATTTATGACGTATAACGTTTTGCCTGCAGAGAAAACAAATAAAAGATGGAAATCTAATAAAAATCAATGATGCAAATCCAATAAAAAATAAATAAAACACGGGTAATAATTTATAATCTTTCGAGTTTTATGTAGTGTAATGCATGCATATAGTTATGGATGAAAGAACCTTCATCATTAAATTGGAATATACGCTCAGGGGCATTGTCATGTGAAACTCAAAACGAGAACGAGAATATTTCTGCGTAGCTGAGTGATAGGAAAATTTGCTTGGACTGACTACAGAGAATTATCCTAACCATATCAAATGTCCAAAAATGGTGTCCCACAAATATTGTGAAAAAAATGCTCACACTAAGGNAATCCACCGAGGCGTGGGCATGGAACTCTGTGAATACCAATATAGAAAGTTGATTAGCGCATGATTAGAGGCACCGTTCAAACTTTCTCTTTTTCAGGCTCACTCACTCAATCAGCCAAGAAGCCCGTACAAAAGTTGACGCTTTTTTTCTGTTGTTGCTGAACATTCTTATTTTTCCCTCGTCTGTTGTTGTTTCCAATTTATCTTGCACTACTTTCTACTCCTAGTTACATGCATTTATTGTTGTTTACTTGAACTGCACAAGCCGACTTTGAGATCACACCATGCGTGCATTTATGATTCTCAGAGATGGTTTCATATAAATTTGTGTAACCTCTCTGATGCCTTCAAGATATGTATGTATAACCATGAGTTTCAGACTAGATTCGTTACTAGCATAAATCCACCGAGGCGTGGGCATGGAACTCTGTGAATACCAATATAGAAAGTTGATTAGCGCATGATTAGAGGCACCGTTCAAACTTTCTCTTTTTCAGGCTCACTCACTCAATCAGCCAAGAAGCCCGTACAAAAGTTGACGCTTTTTTTCTGTTGTTGCTGAACATTCTTATTTTTCCCTCGTCTGTTGTTGTTTCCAATTTATCTTGCACTACTTTCTACTCCTAGTTACATGCATTTATTGTTGTTTACTTGAACTGCTAGTTCAGCTTTGTCAATACGAAATGCTCAAAAATTTTTCGGCGGATCAGAGGTAGCGGTACCCCAAAGTTCGATTCATTCAAATCGCTAGCCCTATTTCCCATCACAATAAAAAGGTACAACTTCCGAAAGTGATGAGAGAAGTGACTGCCATTAAACCTACACCAAACTGTGGTCAAATGTGGAAGACACATCTATCCTTTTATTTTCTTTTGTTGAACAGTTTTTATTCCATTATTTGCGACTCAGAACTGTGAAGTGCTTTCTATAAATTTTGATAGTATATTCCTTTATGACCCATCTTGTGATGATTTTTTACCTTGTTTGGCTCATAGATTTTTATGTGAACGTAATAAAGGACACGTATATATTATTGTGTATCCAGATTTTCCATGAAAATATTGGAGCATGAGCATGCATGCATTAAGCATTCAAAAGAATAGAGAAGGAAACTTGTTCATATTTAATGATTTCCTTTTAAAAAAATACCATGAGAAAGTATAAAATACACTAACAATAAAAGCATGATAAAAGCATCAAATTCAACAACATTATTATGCTAATATTTACAACTGTGGGCAACTTTTGTTTGTGCACACAATGGGACACTATTAGTTTTGCAAGCAAACGAAGGTGATTGACTTCCTCACGGCGAACCACACAATTACACTACAAACAACGTACCCATGTTACCAGCCTATCCATGTGTAGCAGGAATTGTGCAGTTTCAGACTATCTATAATCTATAGCATTTTTTACGACGACGACAGCAGGATGGCTCTTGTGGGGATCCTCATCAATAAAGTATCGAAACACGATAGACTCTCTTCGTTACAACCCTACAGCTTACAACCAATAAAGTAATATTGTGCCTTGTATTTCATCTACTGGAACTGGTTGGTAGCCCGCATCACCTATAAATCGTGGGTTCAGAACTTTTCAGTATTTATATAACACAAGTTTTCTCCGCGGGAAGCTACTTTACCGCGTTTTTTATTGGCATTGTCTTCATTTTATGTGGCATAATATTCTGTGTCTAAAAAGTTGACCTGTTTAATCAGTCGAGTTTCCGCTCGTTTCCAAATTGTTGCTGAAAATTAACATTAGGCTGTAAAGAATTGCATAATATCACTGCAGGATTCCAGTAACAAACAAGATAATATGGTTTTACTACCTGCCTTAATCGGTAAATTATATTGGAGCACGTTAGGTATGCTGAACTGTGTTTTAATGGGTATTTCAGTAATCGAAAGTGAATGCCTTCTTAGATAAATTATGGTGCTTCCTTTTTTATCGGTAGCAATCATCTACAAAACTGCACCACCACCACTACTATCACCAGCAACAACAAACAGCTATCCGCTTATTATTAACGGAAGGCAAAGGTGAAATGTACCCAAATACCAAGAACCGTTTTGAATAGAAGATATTAAGTACCTTGTAAAGTATGCATCTAAATTTCAGATTGACGACAGTGTGCTTTGATGACTTCGCCTTTTCAAAATGCAATAATACAGCAAGTGGTATTTTGCGCAGTAAAATAAACGCAGAGGCACACAAGAAACCCTCCTGTTTTTTTTGTATTATTCTGAATATGTAAGTATCTTTCTCTATAGCACATAAATAGTGTGTCTGAGTGAACTAGTATCTGAGAACAAGTCATAATATTATTTTTTTCTTCTCGACGATATTATGCCCGTCCAAACTATAACCTTATTTTGCGAAGCGCTGCTGTTCAGAAAAAAGGAAGAAAGCAAGCGTAAGCGAGAGGGCAATAACATCTTGCTACGCAGCGTTACACAGATTGTGTTCACTTTTACCGAAGCTTTTCTCGCGGAGGGGCCATGCACAATGTACTCCTCCGGAAAGGAGCGAAGGAAACATAGTAATAATAATTGCCTCCAAAAATACTCGTGTCACCATGTGACTCCTCTGGAAAAGAAACACTTTCACTACTTTGAATTTTCATGCTTTCCCCAATGGCTCCTCATGAAAAAAAGAGGAAAAAAAATACCTGGGCACATGCTGCCACAATGCGAGTGGTGCCTGCATGTCCCAAAGGAAAAGAGAAAACGGCAAGGTTATAATTGAATATTAATGGAACATACGGGTACTCTACGTATGTATAAAGACGCGTCATGCTTTTCACAGGCTTGAGTGAGAGAAAATGCGCGTGGCTACCTTTTGTATAATTTAGCAAGAGTTTTTTTCTTCGAGCTTAGTAATAGTTTCGCTATTTCGTAAAATGCTTTCCATATACATGATAAATTTTATTCGCGTGCTTGAACACCTCCGACCTTTCACGGGAGATATAAAAAAGCAGAGAGCACTTTTTAAACGTACATAAATAATACTAATAGTTAATACGTAATAATCAGTAAAAATTCGTTACTAAATACATCTTAAAAGTCGTCGTGCAATTTGTATGTTGCCGATTACTCAGAGTTATAAGCGCTCCTTATTTTCTAACTTTCGTCTGACATGCCAAGGATCCGATTATGTCTATCTATTCCGAAAAGTGTTTAATTAAAAGAGATCAGGTGTATGAACTCTGTTGAGACATGCTTTCCATTTTCTACTCAAATCGAGAAAAATGTATCTAGTTTGAGCTTCCGAGTATTACGGGAATCCAACTGGATCCAATGATTGGGAAACTGGTACGACGCACACAGTTCTGTTATAATAGTGCACCAGAGTGAATGTTAGCGCTGAAGCCCATTTTCACTGGCACACAAGGAAAAAGCGTCGAGGAGATGTGAAGGGTTGGGATCAATGCCTGCTCAAGTATGGTTAGGCAGTTAAGACAGGACACGCTTGTTCCTAGAACGAGTATGGACGTAAAACGGAACATGAAATGTAACATGCGGAGAGAAACTACTTCTACTGTTCATTATGCGCGAACCCTAACAGCCTGTTCTACGCAAAAACATTGACGAGACGATGAAGCGACTTCTGCAAAAAAAAAATATTGGATATGAGAAAGAGAATTTCCGAATTTTGTGTATTCGTGAGTGCAGAATCTGTCTCGTTCTGAAGCATGTTTATACTTACTGGGGTATCATGATATTCATGAGACCAGGCACAGCGAAACTCTCGCGAGAAACGTTTTTGTTGGTACAGCACTAGTGAAAACAAGTGGAAGCGCTATGGAGTCTTGAAAAAAGGGGAAAGCCCTCGTATGACATTCTACCCGAAGTTCATTGTATTTGCTTGAGATATGGACACATATACATAGAAGTACTTAAATACATAAAAGGATTTGCAATGTTGTCATGGTGGAGTGCACATCCCAAAGTTCACATGACTTTCCTCATTTTTCTTTTCGCTCCTCTCTCTCTCCCTTTCACTCTCTGTGTTTTCTCTCATTCTCACTCTGAGTTAGGCTGAGAGTCTCGCTCTAGCAACACAACAAGGGCGTCACAGAGTCACATTCGCACATTCAACCTAGAAGTGGCCCTTATATGACTGTATCTTATACAAATTGGAAGCAGCACAACGTCTGTGCCAGCAGAACAAGATATAAAGGCACAAATCATAATAATAATATTCCTTTTCCTGGTTAAACTCAGCATTTGTGTTTGCATGTGCTTCTTGTCTTGTTTGTATATGCTCTTGCTTTGTATAATTTTCCACGCTTTTCGCCACGACAGTGGGTACTTGTCTCTCCTTTGAAGCGTCTTTGTGCCATGTTATGAATGCGGAAAAGTTTTTCTGGAAATGAATGAATGAGTTTTGTTGTCACTGTTGTGGCACATTGTGCGCAAATGGAGAAAATAGGAAACAATAATAGTTTTCTTCACTCTCGTTTCGGATGCAGGAGTGCAACCTAACTTTTTCTTGCCAATAAATATAAACACTCTTCTTCCATGAGGTCTGCCTTTTATTGCCCAAATATCATGCTAATAATGACATGGTAGAACAAGCTCAAACTCAATACCATTATTGAATTATATCGTCTTATTATACAAATAAAGCGAATTTCCGTTATTGCTTATTTAACCGGTTGTTGCCAACCTGGTTACTTTTGCGCTGCTTAATAGAAACAATGCAAAAAAGCATGCTATGTAGCACTAAATGCTTGAATCGAATTGATTGGGAAATAGTTCCAAAAATAAAAGCAGCAACTTGTGGTTATACTTGATTTGTCCACAATGAAGCTGTACAGACACTGGGTGCAGGTCAACTAAATTAATTCACATAAGGATTTATATTGTCTCGCTTACCTTTTCTGATGAGTGGGCCGTTGGGCTTAATTTATTTGAATCCGAGTCCGACATCCCTGCGCCTTCCTCGTAAATGGTTTGGTGCTGAATTTTGAAGAATTAGAAGGAGACGTTTGCTCACCGCAAAAGAAAAGCTGATGCTCTTTCCTCTGTGATTTCCACCAAAAACTGCGAGCTGTGTATTTGGATACAATGATTTCCTTTTTGTCTTTCGTCAGCACGCTTTAAATTATCTTTTTGCAAAATATATGCAATATTTTTAATAACACAGACCTTTGGTAGCTTTGCACGTTTATCTCCTTGGATGTCGTTGAACAGAAAAAATGTTGTAAAGTTGCTGTTAATGTTACAACTGTTTGTTTTTGCCTTCGAACAGGAAATTTTGGGCTGAGGATGAACAGCGAGAATGAGATTGAGATAGGCTGGCTGAGTTTCACGGAGTTACTGTAATTCAGAGTTGCTTGTCTGCCGAGTGATGTTTCAGGATGACAACGTTGTGTTTCGACGAAAGACACCAATGGATTTGTTGTTTGAATTTTTCCTTCAGCAGGAGAAATGAGTGGCAAAAGAGTTTCGAGGAAAATAGCAAAGCCGAGGGAGAGAGAGAGAAACGTAGTAGCACAGGAGTATGTGGTGGAAAGGTGAAAGTCGTAAGTACTCGGAACGAGCGAACTGCGTCGTCTCTTATCCTGTGTTGTTGTCCTTTTCTCCAGGCTCAGAAATAAACCCGATGTGTGGATTCATTAATAACCCCGAATGCACCGTTCGTGCATTTTACCACTGGTTTCCTTTTATTACTTGCTTTGCGGGTGTTTGTGATACATCGTTTTGGTTGGGATCAGTTTGATAAGGGTTATCCTTTTAAAACGCTGTACCCAAGTGACGAAAGAACCCGTGGCAACAACACTGGCTGTGTCCACACTTTGACTCTAACTGACAGTGTTTCCATATATCTAGGCTATCTCTCTGAGATTCCTTATCCTGAACTTGCTGGCTCTCAAAATGCAAGCCGGAAACACATACGTCATTTTGATCAAGATGGGAAGGGGAATATTTTTATTTTATGTGGACGGGTGCCCTGCATGCACACATGTAGCATGAACGTTTCTTGCTATCTCAGTCGAGTATTTTATAGTCATGTAATAATAAGACACCGATCTTACCGAAAATTGTTGGCAATGACCAAGGAATTTTGTTGACAATGGAGTTCATTCAGATGACTTTAAAAAGTCATTCAATTGACACATCTGTCTTTCAACTTATTTCTGATCCAAACGTTTTCTAACTGTCCACCTTTTTCTAGTGTGGGATACATAATAGAGGAAAACGTGTCCTGATGCAGGTATTTTGTGCACACAAAACAATAAATCATTCTGTACATCAATTATATAAAATATTCTTTGTATTCATACAAAAATTTTCACGTTGATCGAATGCTTAAGACATAAAATTAAGGAACAATGATGTTCTGAAGGAACAATGATGTACTGAAGGAACAAAATGTTTCTTCAGTAAAACACATTTCGCTTAAAATTAAGATTATGCAATTAATTTAATTTCTATTCAGGCAATCAATTAGTAAATGCACATTGCTCAAAGAGCCAACACAAAACATTACTATATTCTTGAAACTTTTTAATGTGAGCGGAAAATGGTTTATTTTTCCCAGAGAGATCTATTCCAAAAATATACGATTAAATCACACACTATTAAAAAGTACTGCCCAAATTATATAATATGCAGTTACATTTTCTGTATGTCCGTCGTCGGTTTCCATGTACTAAAGGTCCTTAAGCTGAAGTCGCAAACGTTTCTGAAGCTTTCCCGAAGCACCAGATTAATGCCATTGCAATACAGTAAGTAATATGCAACATTTCATGAGAAATTTTCATTTCGAAAGTCATTCGAAAGTGAAACAACCAGCTGTCTGATAACGCCAAGCAGCATTTAGATCGAAATATCTCACTAGATTCACTTTATTTATAACATTTTTATATGTGGTGTGGCCACTTTCACGAAGGTGTACCTTGCTTTCGGAATCCTGTCACATAAAAACAAGAAATACGCATGAAGAACTAGATTTATGAACAATTGCCAAAAGTTGTTCGTTTCATGAAACACCGAAGAAAAATCTAAGACATGACCCTTTACATTCTGCATGACATACAGCAGCCTGCGTTGCAAGAACAAAACTTTGATCCACGACTATGACAATAGAGAACTCGCGTAAACAAGACGATTAATCATTGTTTAAGTGTTTATCACTTCACTGCAGCAAACTTCTCACACTTCATATTTTCAGCAGAGAAAGTGACTCTCGGAAGAATCTATTTTAAACAACCTTACATTTGAATCTATACAACCACATCGAACATATTGTACTCCTTGAGATGCCTACCATTTGCATCCAATAAATCATATCATCATATCAAGTTTTCAACTCAATTTGAAAGCACGTGTGTAATCTTGCACTCTAAATTTAATTACTCGTGCTACAAAGTGGAATTTTTAAGGGACATTACTTCCGACATTTCTTGGACAGTGTCCAATGGAAAAATTGAAAATGAATGAAAACACTACTTTTTATATAAACGAGCAACTGAATGATCCAAAACTATGAGAGGAATGATATAACGAAGGACGTACTATTGCGTCTTGCACTTGTATAGGAAGTGAGTTTCACCTTCACCACTTGAATGACTCGCAAAGCAAACAACATTAAGCAAATACATTTTACTAAAATCTTTGTCATTCTTTCAACATTCCTTTCTGGCTTCTGTAGCACTGCGAGAGTTGTCATCAAATTTAGAGGTATGCATTTCAATCATTTTTATTGAGTCGGAAGGTCAAGCGTGCTAAACCAATTACGTTCATCCCGCAAAATAAAATCTCCATTTATGGCGATGAAAATACCATCGTTTAAATGACACTTCATCCTTCTTAAAATTGTGAAAATGTGCCGGAAGTGCTTTAAGCAATCCTGCCAATATATGCTGCAAATTTTACTGGGATCAGGATTGAAGAGCCTTCTTAACAATAATTAGTACCAGGTATGTATTTCTGTGTATGCAAGTGGAAAAAGTGGGAGAAGTTGAAGCTACAATCTTTGATTTATACTGTGCATTGTTTATATTGATTGTTCAATTTTAAAATTAAAGGGAGACAATTCATTACTGCTTCCCACGGTGATATTAATCATTTCTGAATTCGCTTCATAGAAGAATACCTCGTGTAAGGCATAAACCTGATTTATATATGTAAAGATAGTATACCATCCTCCTAAATGACTGACTTGAGCCGTTCCGACGATTACTAGAGGAAAATGCCTACGCTATCTGTCACCAAGTGCGACTATATACGTGCTTGGAACAAGGCCCTCTCCAAACAGATTTGGGAACTAATTCAGCTTGCCCGAATATCGACTGAATTGGTTTGTGAGTATGACCTTAGATGTTTCTGGAATATCTGAAACTATTGCAGTAGCTAGTGTGGCCTTTGCAGAAAGTCATAAACTTGGTAGTTCCACAAAAAAATATGAAAAGCAACCAATCGTCAACTTCTGTCAAATTTAAAACGTCCATCACAGAAGTACGCAATTGAAAACATTGTTATAAATATTTTGCGACTTCCTACAAAACAACATAGAAAGTATCGAAAATAACGTGTAGTCATAGTCATGCGATCTTGTTAAAACATCCAATAAAATACACAGTGATTCCAGTAAAGTTTAAAAATAAACAAAAAAAATCGTCATAACTATAAAATCAGTACTCCAACTCTAAAAATGCCAGAAGACTTAAATGTCACCAAACTGAACATTCCTGGTCTCATAAAATAAATGTCGTAATTTTGTTGAACACGGAAACGCCTACAAGATACACACTATTCCATGTTTACAACTTCATGAAATTCCCAAACGAGTTTCTAAGTGATGAGGGAAACGTGTCGTTGCTCTTTCTCATAATTTTGTCTTTCGCAATGAGCTTCCCATGCTTGTTCAAGTTTTAAAAATTAATTTAACCCAACACAAACATAGGCAGTTCAGGTAATATGTGGAGGCGGGTGCGTAGACCCACGAGTAAACAAAGGTGATGCAGAAAATTGCGACTCATTAGGTTTTATGCAAGGAATTGTGCACTCGCGTACTCTAAGTTTTTGCACATCGATGCTGTAATATGCTGGCTTTCTCCTTTTGTATGCCTCCAGCAGACTGGACTTAGTTCCAAACTGTGTAGGCACGCAAGTCAGTATTCATGTACTACAAACTGCCTTGTGTGACGCTTGAGTTGACGTGACGTGGAGAGGTTATTTATTCATGGACGGAAAACCTTCATAAATCAATCGATTCGTGGCATTTAGCCGGAGGAATTACCCACTCGATATGACATAGTGAAAACATGCTTCTTACATCATTCAGGCAGGAGTAGTAACGACAATCATTTTCTCCTTCTTCTAAAATGGCAAAGCTTAAGAAAAAGAAGTTATTCTTTAATGTCCTTCCCATCTCTCTTCATTATGAATCATGCAAGCTTTGACCTTACACCTGTACTGAGCACTGCACTCATCAAATACCCCTTTAATTATGTAGACGGGAGCATGAAATTTGACAACTTTCGCTGAAACGCTGGATGCAATGTGTTAAGCTAAAAACGCTTGAGGTTCTCACGTGCTCTCACACACTCTCTCACTCGCTTTCTCTCCCAAGAAATATAGCTTCTAATTTATTTGTTTACCTCGCTTTCAGCAACTGGGCCACGTTTGCTGACAATGTTTATAAAATAGCCCAACCTTCAAAGGTATTATGCAAACCTTCATTTTGAAAAAAAAAATCATTAAAATAAAAATGTACCTGAGCACAATCGAAACCGTAGCCCACCACTGTGCACCATAGATTTTGAAAGTAAATGACGTTCCATGTCGAATAACGTGCAATTTCTTCATGAATTATCCTTTCTTCACTTTAGGACTACAATTGATGCCGCAGTTTGTTTGTCTGTGGATGCATAATGGAGGATTTTGAAGTGGCAAAGGAACTGGTAGCGTGCTAGATGAATAATGATGGTTATTGGAATTGCTCACTTTTATCTACAACTGCACTCTCAATGCTGCCCGGATGGGCAAAGAGCGTGCATGTTTGCTCTTATCCCGATTTCCATCGAAGATATGTTTTCAATTATGAACACAGCATTAAGATAAGGAGCATGTAGGTAAATACACAGAGAAGTGAAAGCAAGAACACAAGAATTTCGCATTTCGATACAATTTTCAACTATTTTATTCTATTGTTAGCGAATTTTGAACAAGGCCACCATTTTTGGCGCTATCATTCAAACATTAAATTCACAAAAAACAAAGCGTCACTGCGCATTTATTTCTTCTAAACTCTCGCAAACTTTTGTTGTCATTGTCACTTCCATTCATGAAATTCAGATATTTTGTGCGGCTTTATTTGGAATGAGCGTAAAAGTGGAGGAATATATGTATATGTGTCTCATCAAGGCACTCAGAAGCATATACCGTGGCATGGGTAAGATAAGCAAAATAAAATTCGATTTTTTACTACCGAAACAACAAATGTCAGGTTAAATATTATTTTAGGCTTCGTTTTTATTCCACTCAAGTGCTTTATGGTCATGCATGGTTGGCAAGGCAAGTCTTGTGTGAAGGCACAAAGCAGAATAAGAGCACTCTTTGAGTTTTATTTCGAGTCTTCCTTTTTAAGCACGCATCGTCCAGGTATCAGAGCATAACACACAAGCGTAGGATGGACAAGTCTCCATTATAATTTCATTAATGATTGACCATATTCCTATGCCTGGGATATGAAATGGCTGGGACAACAACAAGCATCAGTTTTGTCAAAATGCCACTGCACCATCGCCCTGTGTGTAGGCACGGGCTCGCCACTTAGTTTTTCCAATACACTCCAGCATATTTAGGTCCGGAACGGTGAAAGCGGCCGAGAGACGGGTGACAATAGTTTAGTCCTCTCTCCAGTGTTGTTATCATTCCTGCTCCATGTCAACGTAATTTTTTTCCATTAAATACAAGTACATAAAGGGCAAAATAATAAAGTGGACGTAATGCGCATCCGCCTCATTCCACAGTTTGAAAGTATAACAGCCCACGTTCACTTCTGCGGGACTGGTGTGGTGTCTGACGACGACTACGAAAAAGCAGTACCTCTTTCGAAATTCGTAAAAAATACAATTGAGAAATATCAAGAGGAGCTTAACTATTTGATTGCGACGAGAAACATCAATGTAGAAAATATTTTTTAAACGAATTAAAACTCTGTGATATTTCA
>JAHZNF010000118.1:0-17158 GCA_027744215.1 Troglopedetes dispersus | reverse complement strand
TTAACACACCTTATGTAGAATATGTTTGAGAAATATGTATATGTATATTGTACACTCTGTATCCCACACACGAACTTTTTGGGCAAAGCCTACTCAAAAATTTTTCCCAGGGAAAGAGCAAAAAGATTTGATTTGATATTTTGGTGCAAATTTTCCCAGACACGTACATATTTTGTTCATTCCTATTTGCTAACACGTCAGGACAAATAATCGTCATAACAACTTTGTGCCTCCGTCCGTAAACCTAACACAGTCTCCATTTATCTCCCAAATTATACATAACATACCACTGCCTCCACAAATGCAAGCATGGTTGAAATGACAAAGGAACTGTAGTTTCTGAAGATGCCCCAAAACTGTCAGAAACCTTGTTCAGCACGGTTGGACTCCCGTTACAGAAGTTAGCATGGCAAACACACATACACCGCACGTTAGCACCTGTTACAAAGAGACGACCGTTTCATGACACAAAGGTATTAAGAGGGCTCAGCACTCAACCACTGATATGCACATGTAATAATATCCTTTTTTTCTGCTGGAATTGTCAACAGTGGTGTGGCATCTTGTTTACGAGGCATGCCTTTCATTTTTCGCAGCGCCTGACATTCCAGAAAAAAATGTCGACGGCAGAAAAGGACAAAAGACCCCCAAAAAAACAGAGAGAGAGTAACGGCGTGCAGTAAACAGTGATGAAATGGCAACAACGCCAGTAATAAATTGCCTCCTTCCTTCCTCCTCCTTCAGAGTTTGCGGAGGACTTCTTTCCTTTTTTGTTTTAATGAAAGGAATCAATGGTGACATCCTTTAGTTATCAATTTTACGTTATGACAGCCCCATTGTCCCATTCAATAAACTGCTGGTCCCATCGCGGGAATATCAATATACCTTTGCTTCCTCTGAGTAGAGTTTCGCAAGCTAATAGGTTACGTAATACTACATACTATGATGCTGCATGATGATAATAATAGGACATGGATGAAAAATGCCCATATAACTTTGGGACTTTGTTCATGTTCCTTTCTCTAGTTTCAGCTCAGGAAACGAGAGAGTGTAGATACAAATGTGCATACATGTTATTAGCAAAGATCTCGCTAGTTGGCCCGTAAAAAAGGAAAGGTAGGCAGAGAAAGCAATGACAAGATATTAATCATCATGAAAAATCAATATTGGCCCAACAAACGACATCACAAGAAATCAATGTTCGTGCATGCACGGACTTTGAACATTCAAAGGTGTTCTGAATTCATGATGCTAGTTTATCTTCGAAAAAAAAATGGCTGCGGGAAAACATGCCATTTAAGACGACGCCAGAAAATTATCTTGCTTTGCTACTTTTTAAGACCCTCTAAAATTCGATAAATGTGATGCGGATGGATGAGTTCAGATATGTTACCCTTTTTTTACCATCCCCAAAATCTAATTGTCATACCATTTCCCGTAAAAATGAAATATGACATTTAATGTTTTTCCAGAGATTTTTGTAATAAGACACAATCTGAGTTTACTACTAATTTAAGCTTCACACTTGGTTGTGCACTCGCCCACAAAATGTGTGATGAACAAAATGAGCTTTTGGAATGAAAATTTAGAGGACGGCTGACCACCACCTCTGAATGCTAAGTATCGAGAAAAATAATATCTTTTGGGTTTGCATCGTAGGAGGTTAACTCTGGGTAATGGCCAAAGGCTTCCATTTTACGATGCATTTTATAGCGAATCCAATGTGTGAAAATCTATCAATAGAGATATTTCTCGTTTAATTTCACGGTTGAGTATGTTTCTGCGAGTTGGTGGGCCATGAACCTGGCAAAAAACAAGGGAGACCCAAACAAAGGTAAAGAGCAAAAAGGTAATTTCGAAATCACATACGCAAACATTCTGCTGTGTACGCCGTTCCGATGGATTTCGATTAAGGAAACAAGCACAAGTTTCTTTTGTGCGATCCGAAAAGGAGTAAAAAATGTAATGGAACCACACGCGATATCGCCATAAAGTTTTAAAATAAACATGTCTTGTACTATACGCTATACTGTATACTTTTTTCTGAAATGTCTTATCCATCCTGTCGCAGTTGAAGTCAAAAACTTGCTGCTGCTGTTGTATATGAGGAAGTGGCTATTCTGAATTTAGCATGGCAGTGGCAGTAGACTTTAATATAATAATTTTTTACAATAAAACACGAACAAATTTTAAGAGTAAGAGTAAACCATTCTGTACTGCCTACATGACCAGGTCATAAGAACACAATTTTTAGATAAGCCAGGAATGGCGCTTGTACTTTGTAATTGCACTTCGTGTATGATTTCCATTGCATGTTTGTCAAACGGGTGACCTTCAGACAAAATAGTTTCCAGAGAAAATATTAATATGTGGATGGATCAAGAGAGTAGCCCAGTGAGAGAGAAAAGTCAAATGGATTTCTATTAATCATTTGTAGCCATTTTGTCTACCTTTACTTCTGCGAATTGTGTGATCACGCTATTTAACGAAATTCTATACAAACAAGCTCAAGCCAGAAACTTATTTCTTATCAAAACTTGAAACTTGTCAAAATTTATTTCTGCAAATTGTAAATGTGTGTAACGGCAGATGCGTAATGTTACGCTTTTAGGTAGTTACATTTTTTTAAAAATCAAAGGTAAATAAATATTTTTCGGTTTTGTCAATGCGTCCTTGAGTTGAGATATCAATACGCCCCGCTGCGAAAATGCAACATGCGAGAATGGAAAACTTGTTGACCTTAGCATGTCTTTCCATGATAAAGAAGTTTGTTTAGCTAGCATTGGCATGGCGTGCTGTTTCCCATTGTTTTTTAGAATAATCTCTGATTGATAAATATAGTTTTGTATGGTACAAGTTTTTTTGCGCACACGGCCACCGTGCGTATGTGTACACTCTAGAAATGCATATCACTCACACAAGTTTCCTCCTTACTTAACACAGTTTTTATAAGTACAACAAAAGCATCTAAAAACTATATTGTATCAACTGTGACGCGCTTATGCAAAAATTGCTTGTTGAAAATGTTGCTAATTTGTTTTCAGAATGGATTGGAGAAAGACCTTAAAACAATAGACTTATGGAGCAGTCTGGTAAAATTATAGTACCTAAACTTTCTATATTCACACTCACTTAGATTTTGATTGATCATACAAGAAACTTACTGTTCTTTCTTGGAACAGTTTGGCACTTTCTTTGCTATCCAACTAAAAAACGAAAACGAGATCAAACAAACATAGTTGAGAGAAAGTCAGCAAAAAATTGCGTTCAACGTCCTTTTCAATAACATGACATCAGGTAATCTGCTTTCCGGCAGCAAAAAAAATTTGAATGTTGAAATGAGTTTGAGGAGAAGTAAGCCGCTTACTCGTTTCATTTTCCGTCTAAGGCCTTGAAGTAGTTTTACTAAATCTTTTGTGGATATAATTTTTTTGGATGTACGCTTTTCTCGAGAAGTAGAAATTAAGCGTAAAAAATTATTGTCAATATTATATGCACACCACGGAAATTGATTACACCTACGCCTGGATTTTTTTTTCTTCGCCTGCGAATTCATTCTTCTAATATTCCTTTCTTCCGAAATCCGTGAGCAAAAACGAAGGTAAAGCGAACATTCTCAATAAAACGAACACATAGCACGTATAATAACATCCGTTCACAGTTTTATGACTCATCTGATTCCAATGAAAATAAAAAGCTTCTGTGTTGTCGAATGAGCGAGGAAATGATGGAAAGAGGCTTTAGCACACTACTTTCGTTTTTTTTGTGAGGTTCGTGCGACCAAATCATAGGCATTATGCGCTTGTTTATATGACAAGCACGCAACAAGAATGCATGTCATGTAAATCTCATTCAGTTTTCAGACATAAGCAAAAAAACACCATTTGACGTCGTCGTGAAAGTATAATATATACAAAAGTATATGTATAGGTGTGACCATATAAGCAACCGGGAGTTGTTGGTGATTTCAGTGAAAGTCGATGTAAAGGGTGTGGATTTATTTGGAAAAGCCAGCGTTTCAGATATGATACACGAACAACACAACAGCACCAAGGAATATCGATAGGGTTTGGCCGGAATTCAGTGGAATTACGGAACCCATGCAGTCATGAAAATTGTGGCAGTGTGTATGTGTACTTTCAGGCTTAACTTCCTAGTTTGTTCATTTATACGAAAGATCATTAATTTCGGTCTAATTAATGACAACGTTTTCCATGTCTGCCGCGTGTGCCTCAGTTGGGAAAACGATTTTTGTATTTTGCTACTCAAAATGCGTTGCGGTTTGAAGGTTTGAGCGGTTGCATGACACTGTTCAGTATTATGTCTGCTTTGCAATTGGAAAAGTAAATGTGAACAAGATTGTAATTATACTAAATGGAAATTACGGATCACAAAATAATTCCCAATCTGTTCAATATCGCACCTGGACAGTGCCGCAATAACTAAGTCGGAGACTTTTGTACGGAAGTTCACTAAAAGGAGGTGAAGCAATCTGTTCAATTTAAATTGAAATGTACTCCGTCACAATGACTTAAAGTTTTAGCAGCATCTACCGTTTCGCGAGTGCCTTATCAGTGGAAATCATTGACGTCATTCATCACACTCCAAATTTAATTTCCCAGTTGTTTTCCTACTTCTGTTGTTGTGGTGGAAGCAAGCCTTCTTTCAAAGTAGAACGTAGTATAGCTTGTTTTGAAATTTAAATAAACCGTTATTACGTCAGATACGTACTTTTATGTTAGGAATGTGCTCATTCGCGTTTTTATGGAATGACGATGACGTAGTAAAAGTCATGCAATGAAATGAAACGTTATCTCATAACAACAGTGCTTCAACAGTTAAGTAAGGTGGTGAGAAATGGACAACCCTTTTCAACTATATTCAACTATTAATGTTGTGTCGAGAAACAATAGTTTATTTTAGCTCATAGCATGAAGCCAGAAATTAAAAACAAAGCCTGAAATTAATAATAATGCGCATTATAATTTTAAACCGCCATGTACAGCTCGAAATACTAAGAGTCGCAGTTCCTGCTGCTGCTGCGATACTACTACCCACCAACTTTGAGTTTAAAACTTCAATGTCGACTTAGTCGCGCAAGCTGGTATATTACTTTTTAATAAAAACTTCGGAGCTTTATAATTTTTAGGGTAGCTCGACCACAAAAATACAATAATATGCAAATGAGCAAGCTTATCTTTGTGGCCATATTTTTTTTATTTCAAAGCTGCTATTACGTTTTGACAAGATCATTAAAGGATGTCGTCACATTCACCATCAAGCATCAAGGGAAAAGTTTTCACTCGTGATGGAAGCCCAAGTTTTCTAGAACAAAAACTTTGATCATCACATACGCGGAAGATTAATGAATGAACTGTCTCTTTTTGAAACAAAGCAAAATATGCCAATGACAGTGATAAAAGCTCCTGCTCTGCAGGAACCACTGACCAGAAACAAGTTGTCATTCTCCTTTCCAACGGAATGTCCATTCTCTCAAAATATATGTATATATTTTATAAACCTCTGAAAAATCATACACCGAAAATATCATCGAGGACTATCATTAAAAACCGAGCAATCAATAAAAAGCTTGCAATATAATTCATTCTGCCCCATTCTATATATTTTTATTTAAGTAACTTACGTAAAAGGGTAAAGAATCTAAATACAGACGTGAGTAGTTTTAAATTTCTATCACACTTGAGAAATCTGCAGATTTGCGGGGACAAATGCGATGCATGTATCATTTCACACGGCTTGACGCTAAATTATATAAAGTTGACAGTGGTCACTGAAGCATTCCGAAACGGTTCGTTGGCAACCTGTCAGGAAAGCATGGACCACGCACGAAGTCCATGCCAGGAAAGCCTGGCAGTTGTTGACAAGTAGCTATACTTACTGACGTAATAAAATTAACTGTTGTTGACGGCTGTGACAATTGTATTGGACCGAACAAGAACAAAATGACAGTGCAATGAACGAGCTAAACTGATAGTAACCTCGGAAGCAGACGAATACGATACACAAACAGCATTTCCATGATAATTACCATGTGGACGGGCCAGCGCAGCCATAAAATTAACCATGTCATATTTCACCTCGGCTAATCGTGTTAGATGTACCATTTTTTTCTCACTAAATGGTGCGATAATAAAGTCAACGACAAAATGTAATAAATGTAATCCATACCTGTAAAAAATGTTAAGGAAAAATGTGACCATGCGACGTAGGAGGTGATGTTGTCTCTGTCAAATTTATGAATGTTGCGATTCCTTTTAAATGCACTCTAAAAGTCACGTTTACAGAAAAGGACACGCTAGACAAGACCTTCCCTAGCATAATTTTACTCAGATTTGGAATTTCGCAGGATTAAAAGGATCTTACGAATTTAAAGGAGTACAGCCAATGCAAGTCTCAAAGAATTAAAATGCAATGGACCTTGCCTGTTGGAAGAATGGTTGCAGACGAAAAGAACTTGTCCATTTAATTTAGTAGAACATCAATGTGCTTTAACTAATCCCTTTTAAATATGTTTTGAGGTCTTACTTTATAAATAGATAATGATGATTGCAGTGAGTAGTCCTTTAGTAATGCTAGTTGATCTAAAAAAATATGAAAGAAATTATTCACCAAGATTTAAGGGAAAGATAAGGCTGGTCCGCTGCTGTGTGAGAACTGAGCGCAGCAAACCTAAAAATGTACGACTGGTGAGCACACAAACTGTAATTATTTTGCATGCATTCATTCATCCTCCTTTATCCATTTTTTTTATGAATGTGCGTGTTTTTATGACTGCCAACGTGAATCCTTTTCTGTTATGCAGATGCATCATTATTTGTAGATTTCGTATCTTGTTTGAGGACGACATAGTGGTTCATTTGGACCTCTCTTTCTTTCTCTCTATCTCTCTGCTGCCCTGTTGCTGTTCTAAATAGTGGATAAGAGGAATATAATGAAATGTTTCCAGTAACCACAAAAAGTAGCATTTACACAGACTCCAACCACCACCACCACCGTGACCATCCACCAGCCCACATTGACCAGCAGCATCAGTCCAACAAAACTAAAAAACAGCTTCCGCGCAGCAGACCATGATGCCATGCTTTTAAGCACATATGCATTCGCACGTCTGGCACAACAGAAAAGTAAATGAAAGAGAGGGAAGAAGCTGCTATGCTGAGTGATAGGGAAAAAGAGCGTGAAAGAGTAAAATGTATGGAATAACTTGTAATTAAGGGATGAACATAAAACAGATTGAAATCTGTATAATACCTACCAAAGCGAGACAGAAGAAGCCAAGCCAACCACAAGGACAAAAAAAGTTTTTTTCTTCTTCTTTCATGATTTTTTTATTCTAGAGTACATCTTAACTAACAATTAATCCAACTGAGTAGCCAGACAAACGCATTTTTGCGTGATGATTACAGTTTGGACTCAAGACTTCAAAAGAGAAGATTATAATCTCCTTTTTGTGAGTGAAAAATGGAAGCCAATGATTTACACGGATTTCTAATTGAGCATTTTCATATTACTATTATTATAGAAGGCAAGATACCGAACTGTTACACGCCGTTGTCATTTTTTGATCTCTGCGAGATAATAATGTTTTAAACATGAAGAAAATTTCTGTATCCATCTTCGGTAGATGCCTTCTTTCTCTTGTACAGCATAGTCGTAATAAAAAAATTTCCGATAAAAATATAAATCGTACAGTGTTGCGAATTCACGTAGATATTCCTCAATTTTTTCTGAAAGCTTTATGCTGGGCGCACGGGAAGGGGTTGGAGAGTAAAAAAAAGCGAGCGTACCACCTGCATAGATATTAAGATGAGAAGTTTTTTATTGTTTCAAAAAATTGCTACTCCTTAATAAATGCGTTTATGGTAGAAAACTTGTGTGCTTTTCCTGGGGAGTTAGGTTCAATCTTTTTTAGATCTCTGGGGAGAATGATGGTAGTGATGATGGAGGTAGTGATTCTGCGCTTGTTTGGTTCATCTGATTATAATGAACCCTTGTTGATATTTTGCTCATCAGATGGGGAGTTCGACACAGCGCGTAATGGAACAGCAAGGATGATATAACTTCACCTTAATAAGTATGATTGTAAAGTGCATTTTTTGAAAGGAAACAATTTTCGCTTCACCTTTTTTTTATTCCGCAAATTTTATCAATGTAATCATTGCCTCTCTTGTTTAACAAGAAAAAAAAAATATATGAACCGAATGGATGGAGCGTAATGCAGGGTTCTTTTCTCAAAGTGTAAAGATTTTCTGGGGAGATATGAAAGAAAATTAAAAATACACCTGCAGAAAGAACTGCGCACACGACTTCCTATAGTGTGGATACATGTGTTCCTCTAATAATAAAAATTATCCTCCATGTGGGATGTGTGCAATGCACTCAATGTGGCACATGCCATATGTCTACATGAAAAGTTTTTTTTTCTCATTAAAATAATAAATATTGGATTCTTTCGAGGAGGACGGCGACCACCGCACCGCTACTACAACCATCAACCACTCACTTTATTTATTTAAAGTGACCTTATCAAGTAGTAATGAGACGAGAGTGTGGTCGTAAGAATAATCCTTTAGGAAAGGTGAATACTTCGGCCCTCTTCGAGAATGAAGATGTGAGGAGCAGAAGCACACATTAATTTATTTTCGTTACAATAAATCCTAGAATTACTGGCCAGCATGCTGTGTGAAGATCTACATCTGTTTATTTAAATAAGGGCGTATAATGATCCTTTTGTCGTGACCGTCATGAATTAAAGAAAGGAAGAGATAAAAAAAATGAGCCTCTAAAGAAGACTTAAATTTCAGTGTTTACTTGCGTAACCTTGTTTCCTGTTTTCCTATGTAAATCAATCTACCGGAAAGAGTGCAGGAAAGCTCCAAATTGATTAATTAATTGTGAAAAGTGTATCTTGTTAAGTAATTAATTTTTCACCGTCGCTCCAATTAATGACTGCTCTGCAAAACAATGGTAATCCACCTTAATTTATCTTCCTCTCAAATCACTACAGTAGTAAGTATGTACCACATTATGGTTCTCTCCGTTTATGATTTGCTTGTGTTTCACAATTGAAAAGAAGAAGCAAGTTTTGTTGAGATTCATTTTAAAAAAGCATTTTCTGGATTGTGGCTAATCTTCAAAGACAATTATACCCACACTTCTTCTCGAGAGCTGATTTGTATCCTACCCGAGATAATTTTTATTACTCCTTCAAAACCACCCCCAGTATGGGGGCAGGCACACCTGTGCATTTAAAATCCCATCATTTCTGATACGCACGGGAAGAAAAGTTGAGAATCGGAGATAATGAAGTTGCAGGAACATTTGTAATCATAATCATCTTCATGCTCATCTCAAAATATTTCCTCCCGAAAAAAAGAAAAACAAGACGTCATGATCATCTCCTGTTTCCCCGGATTACTGCTGCTGCTGTGGATGATGGAGAGAATTGATTCTGTACTTATAGTTAGTCTTTATATGACCATAACCTTGGAGGAATGTGAGTGGAGGAATCTACGTGTTATTGTTGAAGATGCATTGCCATTCCCTGCAAAATACATTACCTTTTTATTGCCTTCATTGCCTATTATTTCCAACACATTAATTCTCAAATATGCATAACATCACTACCTTCTTCAGCGCATGTGTAAGTGAGAAAAAATGTTCTTAAAAAAACTTTATTTCTCTTTTCTACCCTTCTCCTTTTTCCTCTTCCATGTTTCATTGCTACAAAAAATTAGTTGTGCTTCCCTTCTCCAATTCTTTTTCTTAAAAAACTGTTTACGTTCTCGTTATTGAAATGATGATAGAATTGCAAGTATGAATTTTGTGTTGAAGTCGTAAACTCTGAAGGTGCAATACCTTAGAACAACCGTATGCTGACGTACACAAACCCCCATAAAGTTTTCTCTGTCTCCATAGATCATGTTACAGCGGAGCAGTAACATCATCAATGAGCCATCACCACAAGCATCATCGTGAAACCACAACTTCCATTATTACAATATTTCACACATGGGTGAGTCCATGAACCACACGCACGAAGCAACGAAAAAAAAATTCTCTGGGATATGTTGTGGAAAGGCGAAAAGGAAAACACAAGGACCATAGGGGAAAATGAACGAGAAGATGCAGAGCCACGAATCAATTCGTTTTAGTATTCTGTGACTATAAAAACACACTCATCTCAGCATCTCCGCTTGGTGTGATGCTTTTACCTGGCTACGCAATCATACCTTCCCCGCAGAGTTTATTAGTTATTAGAAAATGAGAAATTGTAACAGCGTTTTTTTCTCTCTACCTCACACATCTTCACAGAAGAGAGCTGAAAATAAAGTAACAATTGACTTCAACCAAACTTCTTGTTTAAACTTGTGGACAGAATGTGGAACTGATCTGAGAGGAGAATAGTAGATGTTCTGGTATATATTTTTTTTCAAATTATGCACAACTGAAATGAGGAAGGGGTGCATACATAATGAACATATTTTCACAGAAAAATGTTATTGTTATTATTACAATTTTTTGGACATATGTACACCTTCCATTTGACACGAACTCTCTGCCTGAGAATATCTAACAAAAATGCGCATCTGATTTTTCTCGAAGTATTTTTTGGGAAGACTGTGTTGTTACCTCGGAAAAGGTGCAGAAGTGCTCCACACGAACTCCGCTCATCGTACGTGAACGTCATCGAGAGTAAAAACTAATGAAAACAGTTCTGTGGAAAATGGGATGCGCATTTGTTACAGAAGAAGAAACCAATGAACCACCTAGCTCGACCATTTCGGAGCACTATTATTGTTATCGTTATTTTAACTGTTGGTGTTATTCAGGGATTGGAAGCAGATGATCTAAAGATGGCATCTACAGATAAGATGAGATGAGATGACGATCTACTATCTTATCTTTTATCTTTGTCATAATTGAAAACCATCTATCATCTTATCTTTTATCTTTGAGATAACTGAGAATCATCTATCATCTTCATCTTTTTTTCTCGCCATTAACAAGGGTCATCTATCATCTTCATCTTTTTTTCTCGCCATTAACAAGGGTCATCTGTCATCTTCATCTTTTTTTCTCGCCATTAAAAAGGTTCATCTATCATCTTCATCTTTTTTTCTCGCCATGAACAAGGGTCATCTATTATCTTCATCTATGATCTACATCATTTTCATGAATCATCTACCATCTTCATCTTTCGATTTTTCTACTGAGTGAATCATCTGCCATCTTCATCTTTATTTTCGCATTCTTAAAAATGCGGTACAACCAAACTACCAAACCAAAAGTTTGGTTTGGTAGTTTGGTATAGAACTGAAATACAAGAAAATCGTACCAAACTACCAAACCAAAAGTTTGGTTTGGTAGTTTGGTATAGAACTGAAAAAATGCAAAAACTACCAAAATACCACACTAAAATATTGTTTTCGATTTTCAGTTCAGAAACCGAATCGCTATCTCTGACAAAGGTTACCTGTTGAGTATTAAATATGAACAAACCAGTAGAATCACCAAAATCTATTCGTTAACGTTTTTGAAATGCAATGGCGTCTTTCAAGACAACCTTAGTCTTAGTTCATGATTCATGAAGCGTGTTTCGGTGCCCGTTGAAATAAATTATTTTATTCCCTATTTACCCTGTTCTAATCCATTTGAGTTTTAAACCTGAAATAAAAGAACCTCAAGCTTCATCCTCGCAGAACTTGTGCCATGTTTCATTTCATCTTTCACTTTACCTGCGTCCTATATGTATGCATATAATATATAATATATTACAGAAATATACAGATTCTTTGATATACATTCAAAATCTTTTAATTCATCTTTCATCTCGGCGAATCAAAACGGAATCTTTTATTTCATCTTGTCGAAAAATGCAAATCTTTCGTTTTATCTTTCAATCTTTCATCTTAACTTATCTTAGCGAGATAGTTACCCAATCTTCCATCTTATCTTTGGAACAAAAAATACATCTTGTATCTCATCTTTCATCTTGACCCAAAAAAATACATAATCTTTTATCTCATCTTTCATCTTGGCACAAAAAATACACAATCTTTTATCTCATCTTTCATCTTGGCCCAAAAAAATACATAATCTTTTTTCTCATCTTTCATCTTGGACCAAAAAATTCATAATCTTTTATCTCATCTTTCATCCTGGCCCAAAAAAATACATAATCTTTTATCTCATCTTTCATCCTGGCCCAAAAAATACATAATCTTTTATCTCATCTTTCATCTTTGCACAAAAAAATACATAATCTTTCATCTCATCTTTCATCTTGGTACAAAAAAATACATAATCTTTTATCTCATCTTTCATCTTAAAATTATTTGCTTCCAATCCCTGGTNGTCTATTTGTGTTCCATATCGACAGGTCAAAGGTCATGGCATTTTACAAAAATCAAGTTCCCCTCTCTTTGATACAAATTGCTGCATTTAATCTTATTTCGTAATGAAAATTTGTGCTAATGCTCGATAATGTGTTGGCGGGTTCACTAGTAGCGCAAGTACAGGTACTGACAGTAAATATGGTGGAAATGTTTCAAAATCATACATCAACTTAAATAAAAGCACAAGGGTAGCCCAAGCAAAATATTTTATTGTCATTACAAACAGTCCCTGTTTGCTTGGCTACCGGAAAACATAGATGCTTGTATTAAACCTCACTGCAATATATTCAGCCGAAACCCACCAGGTTTAGATGGGTTCGTTGAAGCCTCCGAAGGTGACAACTGATTTGAATTTTTTTAAAAATGTAAAATGTGTAATACAAAGTAATTATTGTATGTACAACTTAGATAAACCTCACCCTTTTTTCAGAATCATGATTTCAAGAAGAATGCTGAGAACCCTTGGATTGCGTGTGAAGGCCTTCAAGTATTGCTGCAACGCCTACTTTGATTGGAACAGTGCAACTGACGAATTCATCGATGCTTCGTATTTCCCCTTATACGGACAGTATGTTGGAAGTTACCACTTAACTACATACTCATATTTAAATATACAAAGTATCATGCACCAAAATGATGAACTTTTTGATAACAAATATATTAGAATAGCCGGAGGCGTAGGTGGCGCCATGATTTGGGCGTTTGCAAATGGATATCGACTCTACCAAAAATTTTACGGCACTCGTGATATTGAGGAGGAAGGAGGAGAGATCCGTTTGAGTGACTTCGAGAAACTGAACTCCTTCGCAACCGTGGCCATCGGATGGGGTGAAATGTTTGTTGGGATTGCCATCGCTGGTCTGAACATTGTTCTGATCCGACAGAGGCACAATGTGAAGCACTTTTTCAACCAATTGATCAAGTACAACAAGCAAATTCTAGGTAATCCCCCGAGTTATTACACAACTGAAAACTGTTTGAGATTTACATTTTTTAATTTAATGAAAACAATTATGTATTTCAGCCATGTTGACAAAGAAGCACATCCAGCTGGACCGTGATCACAAAAAGCAAATGAAGAAGGCAGAATCTGTAACACTTTTCATAAGTTTCGGGACCTTGGCATTTCCACCCATTCTGATGATGGCTGCCATGCATCCTACCGAGCCTACCCACTGCGTAATTCAAGAATGGTTTGAGGTAGATTTTTCAATGAAGTTGGCGCACAGCCCATTCATCGTCCTTCTCTACTTCGCAATTCAATCTGCCACGGACTGCGTGACAATATTCGGATTCATAAATATCTGCTCGGTTACACTGATGAGTCCTTGTTTGGAGGATATCACACCTGAAAATGTAGCGCAAAGAAATGGAATTCGGGCAAAAATCGAAACCAAATTCTATGGAATTCTCGAGGACGACGAAATAGTAGTTCTCTACCGAATCCAGAAATTGCTGGCGAATCTGGTAAACGAGATCGTTGCCACATTCTATGTTTCCATTCATCAAGTGGCAATACTCAGCACGGCTTCGATCATGGTCTACTTTGCTATTAAGTTTCACCAGGTTGTCACTGAGACAGGGATAGTGGCGTGGGTAATCATTGGCGGAAGTATTTTTATTCCGTTACTCATTGCAATTGTGCAAAGCTCCTACTTCAACTTGTTGGTGGTCTCATCGGAGGAATTTCGGGAGAAGGGGAAATCAATGTTTACCAAACGAATGTTGTACAGAAAGTTTGCAGAAAGCTGTGAAATACTTCGTATCGAGGAGGCCTACCCGTATTACCATATTGGAAGTAATACTATGCTAGATTTCTGTGCACAAACCGTAGACTATGCTATCACTTTATTGCTTTGGTAAAAAAAATCTGAAACTGATTTGCGTGGTAAAATGATTCCGTCAAGAATCATTCAGTTGCCAGGTACAAATAAGCGTAATTAAGGTCGTAGACAGAATTACATTTTTAGTAAATCCCACATTTTAATTTTTAATTTTGAAAATAATCACATATCTTGGTGTTCCTTAACAATGTTAAATCAGGAAGTTAGAGAATGAGCTTGTGTATAGCACATGCTAGTCGCGCTTGCAGTTTTCCTCATGAAAATTTCAAATATGCGGATTCAAAAGGAAAATAGGTCAGACCATTTTACATGCTAAAATCAGAAAATTTATGTTAGGTGATAATACCAAGGTCACGTAAATCAATAATCAAGCTCACAGTTATTCTATCATGTGTATTTAGATTCGACCGTGTTTTTATAGTTAACCAAAAAATTAAATCTGCACAGTAGAATATTAAATGGGTGTTGTTCGATTATGTCGGATTCTGTGAAAAACATAATTCTTAGATTCAATAGTACTGGGATTTGTGTTGGAATTGCATCTATATAAATGAACCTGCAAGTACACAGAAAAATGTTGATAGTTGACCGAAAATATCTTTACTGTTCATAAAAAAATAATGTAAAATCTTCTGCCCGAAATAAATAAGTATTTCTTAACTACATGGCCAACACCCCGAAACGGGGCATTGAGAAACATTTGTAGTTTGCAGAAAGAAACAGCAGAGATCAACAGACGCACAACCAATAACAAAAATATAGTCTTTATAAACCCATGTAAATCTAGTTGAGTGAATTGACTTTCCAGTGGATCTACCAATTTGGTAATAATGGATCAATATTTTATGAGCTCATTATAAAAATGTTCATCCTTTTCTGTTTCAGTGAGTTTTCTGGTTGCTCGTGATGGAGCAGGTGAATCCTTTCAGAATAAATCAATATACTTTTCAAAAATAGCTGTTATTGGTATGAAAAGCCACGTCTCTTAATAGCATAAAAAAGTACTGGAATATTTTCACTTGTCAAAACTTTCCTAATCACAATACGCATAAGAAAACCAAATGACAACGCTTTGTTTAAAAAAAATGTTGCATGTTGTCAAACGTTGGGGATTCCCATGCTTAAACAGCATAATGCATGAACTGCTTTCTCACTTTATTTTAGCCAGTAAAAGCACCTAAACTGTACAGTCACCAACCAGTCGCCTATTCAACGACAATCGTTAAATATTCATAGAGTTCAAATAGAGGAAAAGTGAATACGACTTAAAGCCGCTTGAGGCTTTTTTTGCATACCTACTTTATGTATACACAGTTCACTGGATGCAGCTTTGACTGGAAACCGATGAATACCGACAGTACATGGCAAGCGTATCAAAAGCTTCATAGGCGTTTGAAACAACCCTATCATATGCTCCAGCTTTTAAATTATGTGCGAACTTGCGGTTGCATACTTGCAATAATGAATTTAGAAAGATGTCCAAAATTTATTACATTTTCCAGTTAAACCTACCATCTAAAGAGACACCTTGCTGCGCAACCTTGTGCCATGTTTTGGAAGTACGACTAAGCTCCTCGTAAAGATTTTAGAACTTTCTTTGTTTGCCGGATGGAGAGGCTTTCTTCTGGAGCAACACTGTCCAACTACGCATTGTGCAACAAAAGTCGCACATATGATGCATAACGAAATAGCAAACATTATAGACGAAAAAAGAAAAAAAAATTCTTTTTGCTGGGATTTTGCCATTCCCTCCAGCAGGGTACTCATTTTTTGCAACGTTATTTCACGAAAGCCATATCCCACCGGTTTCCAGTCCGCGAATTTTATTTCTCAGGCGTTGTGAGGTGAAGCGTTTGAAGGTGAAGCCCGTTCTTGCATGTGCGTATATTTGACTTCCCACAAAGCTGTTTACTTCTCCTCGTCGAATTATCTCTTTTTGAAATGAATTACATTTATACTGAGGAAGCAGAAGAGCGGATCTCTTGCATTCTTGCAGAAAAGTAAGAAGCAGGTGGTCATGTGCCTGTCTCAACTTGCTCCGAATTCTTTTGGCATCGTTGGCGTCAAACAAATTACGGGAGGGTCGGACTGAATTTAGTGAAATTAGTATTTTTGTAATTTTGCACACTGCCTCCACTGGGAATTAGTGCTTCAGAATCACAATTCATACTCAACCTATGTTCAGCAGTTGTTTGACGAGAAGGTTCCGAAGAACTGAGGATGCAAATTTGTCTGATTTTTAATAAACCTTAACTTGAGATTGTGGCAACTATGTTGAAGTGCTGCCAGAACCTCGGACTCAGCAATCAGTCGATAATTACAGTGTGTTCGCCTTTCCCAGAACATCAGTGGTAGTTTTCCCTAACTTGTCCACATATTCATTAATTAGTTTCATCTTTCTACCTGGTTAATGCGCACATGGTAGCCAGCAATTGATCACAATTTAACTAAACAATTATGCTGTTGTGTCTGAGTGCGATCTGGTGCATAAATACTTCTGCTCAGTTTATGAATTATACAATCTGAAAAAATGACTCGGCAAGTTTATTTGCATTTACTGAATGGATTACTAACCCGCAACGACTGCTCATCGACATCATCTGCTCCTAGCTACCCCTTGTTCACCTTCTCGGATCAGTTCGCCCGCCGTCAAAACTGCTTCTACAGTTAAGTAACGAGAAACAAAATTCGGGGACAGTCGCCGCCTAAAGCAGTCTTATCACCTGAAGAATTTGTCGCCATAAAATTTGGAAATAATCATCTAACTGGGACTCAGAGAGAGGGTAGATTACAAAAAAATTTTACTTCAGAATGATTTGGAAAAGAGATTCAAAACACATCCATAAACTTAACACTTGTTCTGTGAATTGCTAACACCTTTATTTGAACTTTTTT
>JAHZNF010000117.1:0-18522 GCA_027744215.1 Troglopedetes dispersus | reverse complement strand
GGAGTGAGTGTCTGACCATCGCCCCGTACAACCCGTACTCTGCCATGATCGTACTCCGACCCCAGCACTTTTCCGTTTTTCTCCATTTTGCACGGCGGTTCTGGAACCAGACCTAATAGGGATGAGATTATTTGTTGTAACAAAACAGCTTTATCAGCATTTTATCTTTGTGTTAGATCAGAACATTGACCTTTGCATTATATAGTTTTTAAAAAAATCGTGAAATCTCTCTCTCTCGTTTTCCAATTTTATCCATGAATGAAAAAGAAATAATTCTTTCCGTTCTCATGGAGATGATTAGCAAGAACAATTTTTTTAAATAACATAATCACGTTACATAATTTAAAACGAAATTAGAATCTCGTTAGCAGTCAATCGTTTCCCCTCCCATTTTTTTCTCCCGTGACTTTCGTGTGATCGAGGTGATCTGAGAAGTTAATTAATAACCATTTTGAGACTCGTGTATTTGTAGCATTCCTACGTTTGATTCATATCCTTCCTTCCCGAATCTGTTTTGTATCCATTTTCCATTTCCATATAAAACCAAATCATGCTCGTCGATAATTTAGTTCTTAAATAGTTTTGACTTAGGAAATGAACTTTGCAATGCCTTTTATCAATCGTGATGGAGGGAGGATGCCGTTACGGTTCCATGTGCATTCGGAATTACGAATTACAGTCTGTTTTGCAAAAAAAAGAACGAAGTTCCAACGGGAAAAGTGAGAAAAACCGTGTTGTGTAAACTATTTTTAACAACTTCATTTTTTTTACGTATGTTCCGTTTTACAATTTCGGTTCACCCTTCTTCTTCCAATCTTCAATCAACATAACTTTACCGTGCAGCAGAGAGAACAGGAGCTAACAAGAACAATAATGTCGTACACGAACCCTATGTAGTTTTTTTTAATGCTTTATATTCGTTCTAGTATTTTTTTTGGTGGAATATTAGAGTCAACATAACAATGTGTATGTATATATTTTAGGATGATACAGGGATGGGTAAGTACGGTGCAAAAAAAAATTCAGTAATTTGTGGTAAACAAATATGGGGTCTAAATTTCGTGGATTATAATTTAGGATAATGAAAATTCAATTTTCCATTAGTTAGCCTTGGGTTTTTTTTTGTGGAATATTAGAGTCAACATAACAATGTGTATGTATATATATTTTAGGATGATACAGGGATGGGTATACGGTGCAAAAAAAAATTTCAGTAATTTGTGGTAAACAAGTATGGGGTCTAAATTTCGTGGATTATAATTTAGGATAATGAAAATTCAATTTTCCATTAGTTAGCCTTGGGTAACATTGCAATTTTTTTACTGTCTTTTGCTTTCAGTAGTCATGGAATGCAACTAGTAGACTGTTTACATTTTGAAGCATTAAATAAATAAAACATGAGATACTTTGATGTAATTTTACTGTCAAGAGGGCTAATTTCGAAAAAAAAATAATTCAAAGCGTTTCCATATCAACAAAGCCTACAACCCAATTAAATAATTTTACTACAATTACCAAGTTACTTTCACCGTTGCTTGAACTCTGAATTTTTCAAGGCAATACCACGGTAGTACTGTTTTTGTAATACTATTACGAATAACGGAATAACAACTAAAATAATTTTTTTTCAAAACCTCCTATACCAATTGTTTCTAATGGAAATCCTAACAAAGTTATAATTTTGGTTCTTATCCTATCCAACACACCTCAACGTTACCAACCCCTGTCCAAACAATATTTTACGTCTCTCTCTCTCTCTCTACTCCACTCCTGTCACGTAAATAATGGGAAGCTAGTACGAAGGAACGAAGCAAAAAAAAAAAAAAATACCCCCGTACACACATTCATGTTCCGTATTGTTCTCTCACTCACTCACTCACTCTCGTCGTCGACCCGTCAATCACATCTATTACACACATCGTGACAAAAGGGTCCGTTTCTCTATTCCACGTAACTATCCCAAAAAAAAGTAAGAGAATTCTATTTCCCTCTCTCATTGTACGTTCTACAGAATGTTGTACGAGTTGCCCATCCCATCCCGTCCCACCAATTTCCACGACACAATGCAAACAATCGTAATTACACAATTATCCACTTAAACGTCGCAACAATCACGATTACTCGACACTTTTTTTTTCTCTCTTTCTCTCCATCAACCATGTTCGTCTATTGAGCATGCATGAATTCAATTCTTTCTTCTTCTTTTTTTTCGCTGTTGAATAGCGCGACATGTGTGTGAAGGAAACATGAGTACATAATCGGTTTTTTTTTCTTCTACTGCTGCTGCTGCATAGGGTTGTAGAAATGATTTGTTCAAACGGGAGAGAGAGATGTATGTTAAAAAAATGTTTTTATATGACAAGCAAAAAAAAGGAAAAAAATTTGTGTGATGTATGGTTTTACAAAACAACAAATGAATACACCATCGTTTTAGTAATTCATTTTCATCTCAACCACAAAAAAAAATATCAAATATCCCGGTTATAAATTTAATTTTTGTTACCGATGCCTCCGTTTCTTTTTCTTCTTCTTGCTGTTCCCACCACTGCTCCCATTGTTCCCTGTGAAATGCTGCTGTTGATTCGATTGCTGCTGCTGCTGCCCAGTTTTCAAGTACTCCCGATGCGAGTTGTCGTACAAGTACTTGATCGCGATGTTGTTGTCTTCGTCATCTCCTGACTCGCCGAGGAGTGAGTACTTCCCAGGAGGGCCTGATGATGATGATGCGCCACCATTCCCACCACCACCACCACTTCCAGAATTGTTCGAAGACGCTGCAGCCGCTGCTAGCGCGTGAGCGTGGAACGAGTTGTAGAAATCGACGTCGTAGTACTGGTGGTGGGTGGGGAGCCCGTGGTGGTTGTTGTAGTAGCATTCTTGCAGTTTATTATTACTGTCTTCGTAGGATGACGAGGGTGGGCGGTGGTGGGGGGCAGGTTGCTGCTGCTGCTGCTGCTGGACTGATGAGTTCGAGTTTACTGGGTGCTGTTGAGATGGTGAGTCGTAAGGGTTGTGATGATGATGGTGGGGATGTGGTGGTGCTTGATGATGGTTCTGGTGGTGCTGCTGGTGGTGATGATGACCGGCTACGATACATAAAAACATCAAATTCAATTTAACGGGATTATACGGGGAATAAAAAAATTTTTTGTTTGTTTCGGGTATTTATTAATGGGAAAATGAGGGAGGGGAGGTTTTTTTTTTTGAGAAAATTGAGTCTCGAGTTAATTGGAAAATGCCAATGAATTTTATTTTTTTGGGTGCGAAATGGTTCGTTCGTTCGTTCGTGCGTGCGTGTGTGCGTGCCTTTGGGAATTTTTGTTGGAATGATGATGCGTTCTCCCTCGTCCCTATTGAATGAGTTATATAAGATGAGTGAGGAATGTGTGTGTGTGTGTGGGGCATTTTATATTAGATTAATTCGTTTGTGACGTCATGAATTACACAACATTGTTTACGACTTAATGGTGAATCTATTATCGTTGTAAACAATCGTTCTTTGGTGGTGGGGTTGTGAGTGAGGAATTATTAAGTGTGTGGAAAATATTTGCGATATTGGTGGTGGTGGTGATGATGCGTGGTTCATGACATTTAGTATTTTTTCTGGACGTGGATTTTGAAAACAAATGAGAACTTTGGAGTAAAGAATTTGCGAGTTGGTATGGTTTTTTTTGGCTTGTGTTTTGATGGTTCTGGGTATTTTGTACGGAAATTGGATAACTAAATTTTTAAAGTTTTAAAACATGAAAGCACAAGTTTAAAGTGTAAACGATACGGTTAGTTGTTTTTAAAATTATTTATTAGAAATTTACTAATAAATTGATGAAATATATAATAATATATCGTTTTTTGCACTGTTACAGCTTCGTAGAGTACCTTTATATTCATGGAAATGGATTGATTATTACGTAATCATGGGAGTTTTTTAGTTTGCGTAAAAATAGAAACGAAATAACGAATAATTAATTGCGAGTTTGTATTAGTAACGTTAATGTAGAAACATAAAATCAAACTGTTAAAGAGTTTGATTCTCGTTCTTTAACAGTTTGATGGAGTGTTTACATCCATTCTTCACGAATGAAAGCACATTGATGTAATTAAAAAAATTTAATAATTTCCAACGTTACGGTTACGTATTGCAACTGTTGTGGAAACCATATTACATGGAATTGTATTGATAAATTTTTAGTTCATCCAATTGAATAAAATCATGTGGGGATACGACTTTTTTCAGCTGTTTGTAAAATCGTAACAAAGGCTTGATTAATTTGCTAAACACATTTCCATGGGTACTTAAATAATTTTAGTGGTAATGTTATCAGACATCGCACATGTATGTTACTCACGAAGTATTTTGTAATTTTTCTCGAAAAAATTGTGCAAGAAATGAGACTTAAGGGATCGTCCTTGTATACAGTATCATAGACGTGTGGATATTAAGTATCGAAAACTTGTGAATCTTTGCAATTTTTTCATACTTTGCAATACTCATCTCTCCTCGTGTGAGGAACCCTCTGGATTTTACATGTTCATTTTGGGAAAAACAGGGGAATCTATATTCGGATTTTATATATTGTAAAAGGTCGTTAGCGTCATGATCATAGTAAATGATGCACGTCGTCATCACTCGATTACCACCAGTGTAATCGATTAGTATTAAACCTGATAAAGAGTCAAGAAGAGAGAGAGAGATATTATGTAGGAGCAAAGTGGTTTTGGGTGGTATGTTTACGACCAACAATTTATTATGACTTTTATCTGCATTCATGTGTGTGTATACCCTAGAAATACATCCCCTCTCTTTCTCGGTTTCCAACCACTCTCTCCGGACATAATTAAATAAAACTAAAAAAAAATATAAAAAGGATTCTCAGAATTGCTGGAAAAAGTTTTTGGAGTCGATGAGGGAGTAAATGAAGCGTGACTGATCCAACTTGACAAGACGAATTAGTTTGTCAAGAAAAAAAATTTTTGGTTTGTTATGGATTTGTCGTTTTATGTATCGTTTGGAATTAAGAATTATATAGGGTTTTGTGTTATGTTGGAAATGGATTTGTTGGGAGGTTCCGTATTTACGAGTTTAATACTTATATGTATTCTTTTTTGGTTGGGAAAATTAATCGTTTATTACGGGACGATTCAATTTTGAGCGGATTCGTATCACGAGTGATTTGGTTTCTGAGTGAAGAGAGAGTTAGACCGAGAGAGAGATGGAGGAAGACCAGGAGAGCGGGCTATTTTTTGTATATTTTATTTTTTTGGGGGGTATTTTGTGTGTGCGAAATTGTGCGTGAAAAAAAAATGTAATGACCGGGAGGGGGGTTATTGCGGGGAATAATGGATGGTAAAGTTGGTGTTTTTTTAGACAAATGATCATGGGTTTTTCATGTGTGCGAATAAAAATTTGTGGATTGTGGAGAAATATAACTTAAAAGTTAGGAAAATCTTCTTTGACGTGTGGTAACAAATTGAGACTGATGATCGGACTGGTTGGGTGCATTTGTTTTTATTTTTTTAAATTTTCACGGGTGTACTGGAGTGTGTATTTATCGTGTGGTAATTTTTGGTTTAATTTTTGTATATTTTTTTGTGGGATTATTTAATTTTGTAATTTTGGTGTTTTTCACTTTGAGGATGTGATAGTGAACTTTGAAGTTATGTCACAAGTTCAAGTAACTTTTGAACGGAAGTTTATGGGTTTTTTTAAAAAGAATTTTAAATAATTACTAGCATATTAGCCAGTCAGCTAATTGCTGAGAGATGAACTAAAAGATGTACATGCACATCGACAATGCATATGTATATACTGATACACACGCACTTAGGGAAATAGCGTTAGTAGTTTAAGGGTCACAATATATTTTCCAAAGAGTAACGAGTGTGGAAGCATTGCGGCAGAGTGTAGAAGTTAAACAGCCGAAGAACATCTCAAACTCAACTCATTTTTTATTGCGAATTAATATGTTTAATATGATTCTAAAACTCGAAACCGAGCGGGGGGAAATATCTTTTTTTTTCATCTTTTTACAACTTATTTATTCTATTAAAATTTTAAAATAATCAGGTGAATCTCCTGTTAAGTTGTTTAGAATACTCAATGTAAAACGGGAAAAATGAGTCGAAGCAAGCAAAACGTTCCAAATAGAAATTTTTAAATTACAACTTTTTTTTAAATAAAGGATGAAGAATTGATCTGATGCAGGTTACAAGTTTATACAAAATATCTTGTTTTTTTTTGGGATGATGACCTGAATGGGAAAAGGGTGGGGGTAAAAAAAAAGTCAAGGAAAATGGAACAAAATATCCGGTTTTGATGAAATGTCTCGAATTCTTTAACAGTTTCTCAAGTGCACGTGAACAAGTTCAGAATTATTTTTTTTTTCAATTTCTAATACAGACGAAAGGAATGAAAGAAAGTCTCTGGGTAGGAAATGTGTCATTTAAATTCTGAAGTGCACGTGAACAAGTTCAGAATTATTTTTTTTTTCAATTTCTAATACAGACGAAAGGAATGAAAGAAAGTCTCTGGGTAGGAAATGTGTCATTTAAAAAATATACGTTAGTTAATTTTATATGATTGTCTAACTCACGAGACACATTCTCAAATTGAATCAAATTATCATGAACATGTTCCCACATTATCTCTGACTGTTATTTTTTTTTAAATCTAAAAAGAAAACTAATGTGAAGGTTACTCTGGTGTGCTGGTATTCCGTACTGTGCTTTCTGAATCATTAGCCAAGTGTCAAAATACCTACTACAAGACGGGCGTACGGACAGGTTTTTTTTTAACGAACTGCGGGAAACAAAATCATACTACTTTGGGGAGTATGTTTTATCACTAAATGTCCAAAAACATTGTTGTCCTTACAAAATAATAAACTGAGCTCTACGAATCTTTTTCTTTCTGAATATTATAACGTATTAGCCAAGTGTCTAACTACCAACCGGACGTGCGTACATGCCCGACTACCTGTTTTTTTTTCATGAACCGCTGCTGGACCTAATTATACGACGTTTTTGTACGTATCTGTTTATTTTGTATCGTAAATGTTCAAAAAATAAAACATTTTTACTGTCTTTCAATAAATCCTTACTCTTGCGTAAGATTGTTAAAACGAAAGTTTTAAAAATAAAAGAAAACGAGAACTTGCAAAAACAACAACAACTCACCAGTCTCTTTCCCTCCCCCACTCACTTTCGCACAACTGCTGTTCGAAGACACGTTCTTCTGATCGTCAACCTCACTGTTGTTATTCAGTCCATCGTCGGGGTTAGGAGCACTGGTGCTACTGCTCGTAGTATTGTTCCATTTGTTCGTGTTGAGTCCTAAGAGCCCTTCGATTGCGAAGTTGTTGAGACCTGTTGTGGGTGGGGGTGGGGGTTGGGAGAGGTGCTTCGCGGATGAACCGTCCATTATTATCATGGTTTATAAACGTAACGGGGGGAGAAGGGGGAGGGGAAGGGGACACGATATAATTTTCTTAAATAAAAAAAAGGGGTGAACTGAGATGTTGTTGGATTACTCCACACCGGTGGGTTAGGATGAATAACTCAAAAAAAATAAAATCTATAGAGTTTGGTTACGTGGACTTATTTAACCGATAATCCATAATGTCACTGGGGGAGGGGAAGGGGACACAATATAATTTTCTTAAATAAAAAAGGGGGTGAACTGAGATGTTGTTGGATTACTCCACTCCGTGTGGGTTAGGATGAATAACCCAAAAAAAATAAAATCTATAGAGTTTGGTTACGTGGACTTATTTAAACGATAATCCATAATGTCACATGAGCACGTATGAATGAAGTTGAGCAAAACTTGTTAAATGTTTGAATACAACTTTTACAACTCTTAACTTTTCTTAACACACCGTCACGGCACACATGGATCTCACTTTGACACGAATCGTATAGGATTTAATTCTCAGGATGCCCATACCACAACATTATTTGTTCCAAAAGGGTTTCCCACCGTTAACTTAATCCCGGTCCTGTATCACCTCCACCACGACGTTTATTCCACTTCTTTCACTAGTTCGTTTAAAAGTGATATATAAATAAGAAATCGTTGGAATTAATGAGTTGACGAATACGAGAAAGAAGTGAACGAGAGAGATAGAGAGAGAGATTTTTTATTTTTGTGTATGAGGTCGGTAAGGACAACAAGCTACCGTGGCGGCTGGCTCTCAACCAGTCATTGCACTTATCTGCTCGGGTGTGCTGTACTTTTTTTTCTCTCTTTTTTTTATTTTTGGTATGAGGTCGGTAAGGACAACAAGCTACCGTGGCGGCTGGCTCTCAACCAGTCATTGCACTTATCTGCTCGGGTGTGCTGTACTTTTTTTTCTCTCTTTCTCTATCTCTCTGGTTCTCTTTACTGCTCCTACTGCAGCGAATGTATGGGAGTTGGGGTACGGTAGTGAACGTTATGGTTCTGCTGTGTAGAGGATGTATACTACACGAATGCGTTCTTGTGCGAATTGAACTTAAAAAAAAGTGGTGATGATGATGATGGGGAGTATAATAACTTGGATTGGATATAAAGAAAAAAAGGGGGAAAAAATAACGAGACTGTTTTTTTTTTGTGATCTTGGATGTTATGTACATTTATTTTTGGGGAATGTATGATATTATGGAATTTTGTGGAAGGATATATGAAATACATTTTTACGATGATTTGTCTCATGGACTGTGGATTCGATTATTTTTTTTTTCATAATTTCAATCTAATTGCGTTGGATTAAGAAAACAATTGTTTAAACTTCATGAACTGTCTTGGTACTTGTTTTTTTCCAGATTCTTTTTACTTCCGGTACGAAATTCTTTGGGGATTCTTGATCTAGTCTCTATAACCGGGCATATGTTTATAAAATTATGTGTTTTAGGAACAATAGAAACGTATTATGTATCCTATATTTTTTTTCTTCTCCGAATGCTCCAGAGCTTCAGAGAGGATCAGGTACATAAATATTGTTATCTAAATCCAGAAAATAGTTTCAGGATAGTGGCAGTGGGAACATGTACAAAAGGAACCAAAAATCTGGGGCGACTGGAGACACGGGAGAGAAAACATTCCCGTAATCATGTGTGATAACGTCTCGGTTTATTAGTACCAATCATTCCCAAGATCCAATAATAGTCCTTTTTTTTTGGGTTATACTTGTGAAAAAAAGTGGAATGATAACAGGATCAATTACAAAAGGATCAGATAAAAAACCGTACGGGTGAACGTACGGGTTAGTAATCAAGAAATTCTATAAATTATAATTGAAACATTTTGATTGGGAGAATGAAAAATATTACGGTTTTGGGACGTTTAATAATTTTTGTTCAACTTGGAAACGAGAAGGATCATCACTACGGATATGATTTTACATCACATTTGTACACGTGATATATTAGCATCGAACTTAGAGATTTCACCATGAAAGTGGGGATGTGCATGTTTTACCGGTACGGAAGAATCGTTTGGGAATTTTACCAACACGATATCGGGTAATAAACGATCGTTTTATATAGTCGTGAATACGGAAGTGTAGGAGAAATATTAAGTATTTTTTTTATTATTAACGGTCTTCTTTTTTTTTGAATTACTTTAATTTTAACAACAATTTTAATAATTTGGAAGGATACTCTTGTAAACAATATCGTGGTTATGTAGACGACACTATACTACGACGTCATTTCTTCTTTATTGTTTTCTTTAACTACCATATATCCGTACATACTTGAGAAACTATTTATGTTTAAACGGAAATTGATTTGCCAATCTATTTATTAAAAAAACTTGCAAAACAAAAAAATTGTTGGGGTAAAGCACCTATAGTTCCTCTAATTTTGACACGAAGACGAACTAATTAAAATTTTGGTTTGTTGCATCGTGTTGGAATGTATTGAAGGTTGCTCGCCACACGCTTCGGGTACAGCTTACCTTCCAATTTACTCTTTTGCATACTATAGTCATTTTCATGAGAAAATTTTTGTGGTGGAGTGTGTGTATATTTACATGTTAACGTGTGTTTGTATGCGTTTTTTGATTCTGTAAATTAAAACGGGTCGCTTTGTTTGTCGGTATATGTCATCCATATGCATTTTGGATATAACAATTTTCGTCAGTTTTTTTAAATACTTCGTGGCTGAAGTTATTATTGGGGATTCCACGTAATAGCGGGATAGCCTGGTTTTGGGATTTTATGATTCATGTGATAAAAAAAACATGATTATAGTTGACATCTACAAAAGAAAACGTGCAAAACCATTTCAGTGTATTCGTATTTTTAACCTGTTTGTTTTTTTTGTATACGTCATTTCTTCTTTATTGTTTTCTTTAACTACCATATATCCGTACATACTTGAGAAACTATTTATGTTTAAACGGAAATTGATTTGACAATCTATTTATACAAAAACTTGCAAAAAAAATTTTTTTGGGGTAAAGCACCTAGTTCCTCTAATTTTAACACGAGGACGAACTAATCAAAATTTTGGTTTGTTGCATCGTGTTGGAATGTATTGAAGGTTGCTCGCCACACGTTTCGGGTAAAGCTATACCTTCCAATTTACTCTTTTGCATACTATATAGTCATTTTCATGAGAAAAATTTTTGTGGTGGAGTGTGTAGGTTATACATTTACATGTTAACGTGAGTTTGTATCCGTTTTTGATTCTGTAAATTAAAACGGGACGCTTGTTTTTTTGTAACTTCTCAACGGACGGTATATGTCATTCATGCATTTTGGATAATAACAATTTTCGTCAGTTAAAAAACAATACTTTGTGGCTGAAGTTATTGGGGATTCCACGTAATAGCGGGATAGCCTGTTTTTGGGATTTTATGATTCATGTGATGAAAAAAACATGATTATAGTTGACATCTACAAAAGAAAACGTGCAAAACCATTTCAGTGTATTCGTATTTTTAACCTGTTTGTTTTTTTTGTAGTTCTTTTTCTCGTTTTGTACTAACGTAATGTTTGAATCGATCTGAGAAGAATGTATGTGTGTACGTTATAATATCGGATGCATAATATGTGACTAAAGCGGCAGAGCTACAATTAGTATGCTTATCCTTATAATCCTGTGTGCAACTTTACTGAAACAGAACAGAAAAAGTGTATACATATTTCATTTCATTTTTCCACAAAAAACACCAATCCCTCCCCGTAATCACCCTGTGCAACAAGGATCTTTCTTTCTCTCTCTCTCTTTACTCTTTCCCATTCACGTACACACGACTCATTATCATAATAACGAGTTAATGAGGTAGTGGCAGTGGTGGTGATGCTTCCTTAATGGTTCCGTACAACAACCATGCGTCCTTACGCGTATACATCTCTTTCTCTTTTTTTTAACCCACCACGACGATGAAGCTCAAAAAAAAAGAAAGAAAGAAACGAGAACCTACGAAAAAAGAAACAAGCAAATTTGTACATTCATTTTCTTTAAAACCAGTTCACTCGTTCTCTCTCTCCCCGGGAGTTATATGTATTCCTTTTCCACAAACCATTATGCTCATGAAGAAAAAAAAGGGGAAAAAATAACATGTGAACGCTTTTTCTCATCCTCGTTGAGTCATTACACGAAATACATAAGTTTTTTTTTATCATCATCACCACCCTTCTCGGAGTCCACACGGATTGGCTAGTAAAATAGCGACTAGCCCATCCCAAACGGACAGGAAGGGGTGGAGCATCCTCAAGCTTGGGATTTAAGCTCCTCGGGTTCTCATTCGCTCGTTATACCGGTTTTTAGGGATGTGGTGATGGATTTTTTTTTATTCTATCTCAGTTTGATCATTGATGGTCATGTTTTATATGTTTTTTTTATTATCATGTCTTTTCACTCTCACTCACTCACTCATTCTCTTGTTCTGTCATCTGCATTGTCCTGTTCCGTATACACACATTCATCTTTTTTTTTGGTTTATTGATTTTTTTTTTTTGAATGATCGGTATGTTTTGTTGGGGAAAAAAATAAAATGTTGGTTAATTCTGTAGCACCGGGATATAAGGTGATTTTTTTATATTCTTTTATGCTATTTTATTTTGTGTCATAAATAAATGTTTCTTTTGGCTTGTGCTTGAATCATGAATGTGGTATTCTTTTTTTTTTTTCGGTACAAAAATTATAGAACATTTCGAGTATTCTCGTTAGGATCATACGTTTGTAGGTTTTAGACGAAAGCTATAGAATTTCTTGATTACTAACCTTTTTAGACGAAAGCTATATTTTATACAGTTTCGGAATTAGCGTGGTCGAATTGACCATCTAAAATGAATATTTGAGGTTTTGACGATCTGTATAGTCATCATATGCTTTCATTTTACCGGAAAAGAACGTAGACACGCGGTGTATGACTGATATATTAGATGCTACAAGACTGTTTAGTTAAATAACGTTTATTAACTGGTATTTAGGCACACAGTGTTTTAGGATTACACACACACAAACACAATTAACAGGGAATTCACAGTGGATATTATATATTTCTCGTTCTTACAAAGATTCTATAAGATTTATTTCAAAACATTTGGTTGCTAAATGGGATCGTTGGTGACGTATTAATATAAATTATATGGTATATACGATAAGTGCTTTCATTTTTTTTTTTGCACAGGCAGCAGTGTTCTTGGAAGTATTAAAATTGATGATGATAAGGACTGTAGTAAATTACATGCTACTTAGGTTACTGATCATCTGGTAGGTTCCTGTTTTTCCTTTTTATTTTTAATTTGAGACTTTCTAGCGGACGCATCAGCAGAGAGAGAGAGAGCTTTTTACGTAAAATTCATCGTGAGAGAAATGAAATGAAATGTGCACTTGTTCGCATGACTGTTTGGGTCACGATTTTCTTGGTGCTGAAATGACCGGTCTCCTTAAATTTTGTGTGTTATATACAGAATTTCATACTCTAACCACGTATCGGATTTTTTTTTGGAGATGATTTCCACACTCTAGATGTTGAATGATCGAGGTGTTTTATATGTTACGTTATCAATACCCACGATTCCTTTAGAAACCGTAATACCATTCGGTATAATTGATAAGGAACTGGGCTTGAGACAAATGACATCGTGTGAGTTTGTGTGGTCTTATCAAATAGCTTTTTTTTATTATACAAATTTGTTTTTTTTGACTCGAGTGAGCTCTACGTTACGTAATGGATATTTTGTGTTCAGGGGCCTTCCGTGGGTTGTCAATTCGATCAAGAATCCAGGCCGGACGACTCGAATCGGGCCATTCCGGGCGGATATATTTTTCATTTTAATAAACACACTCCAAAAAACTGAAGGAATTTAAATAAAACTTAAAATTTGGGGTAGGGCCAGACCTGAGAAACTAGGAAGGGCTGTAGCCACGGCAGGTCTTTGATTGTACACATACATCATAGAAAAATCGGGTGTGCTTTTTTTTACTATAATTTTTTTATGATGGATTTTTAGGTTTTAGGAAAATGAAGTAAAATTATATCCACACTCACGTACTTGTGAGTTATGTGTGACCATCCATACAAAGAAACTTGAATTCAATTAAGAAAAACATGAAATGTTTTTTTCGTTGTAAAATCACATTAATTAACAATCCGGTAACAATTGGGGGAGGTCGTAATCATTTGTTCAACACTAGCAACGAGAGAGAGATATATATTATCCGTTTTTTCATAAGTATTATTGTCTCCTGAACGTGTGTGTGTATTAATTCTCATCTGCATGAGTACAAGACTATTTTTGATACATTTCTCCAAGTAAACTAGAAAAGAGTCACATAACGATTCCCCATGTAGTCTACAAGATTAATCACCGGTCGTCCTTCAAGTTGTTTTTATACTGATTGGATTTTATACGGGAACGTGTTGGGTTTTGGCATAATTCACGTTTTTCTCTAAAAACTGAAGGAATTTAAATAAAACTTAAAATTTGGGGTAGGGCCAGACCTGAGAATCTAGGAAGGGCTGTACCCACGGCAGGTCTTTGATTGTACACATACATCATAGAAAAATCGGGTGTGCTTTTTTTACAATAATTTTTTTATGATGGATTTTTAGGTTTTAGGAAAATGAAGTAAAAATTAACCCGACCATATCCATACTCACGTACTTGTGAGTTATGTGTGACCATCCATACAAAGAAACTTGAATTCAATTAAGAAAAACATGAAATGTTTTTTTTGTTGTAAAATCACATTAATTAACAATCCGGTAACAAGTGGGGGAGGTCGTATAATCATTTGTCCCACACTATTATATATAATATATATATATCGTTATTTTTTTATGGTCATTTTATATAATATTTTTTTATAAGTATTATTGTCTCCTGAACGTGTGTGTATTAATTCTCATCTGTATGAGTACAAGACTATTTTTAATACATTTCTCCAAGTAAACTAGAAAAGAGTCACATAACGATTCCCCATGTAGTCTACATAAGATTAATCACCGGTCGTCCTTCAAGTTGTTTTTTTTATACTGATTGGATTTTATACGGGAACGTGTTGGGTTTTGGCATAATTCACGTTTTTAACAAAATCACTCCTTTCTCCAATTTCGTTTTTTTTTTCTTTATTTGACGGGTTTCAACATACTCCCTCGAGATAGAGAAACAAGAGAACTAATGACACCACACAAAAGATATACGAGCGATTAATTGAATGTTATATATGGAAATGTTACGTATATGGAACAAAATTAATAACGAGTAATCCAAAAAAAAGTAGTTAGTTGGATTGTGACACACGCATTGACAAACAAAAGAGTTCTGTGAAAACGAGATCGTGCTGGTGCATTTTTTTTTTCTAATTCTGTTACTTTATTAATACGTACTTATTTTATTCGAGAGACTGCAACATGATTGTGTTAAATAACATGTTATGCCCGTTCATTGGAAGATAACGTACCGTCCCGTTTTTTTTTTGTGTGTGTGGCTGGCCACCGTCTGCGTCTCTATTTCTTTCTGTACGTGTCCGATGCCCGGATTCTTGTCTTTCTTGTATGTTACTTACGTGATCGTGGAGAGTAATTTAACGTGTGCTTTTCTTTTTCTTCGTTACTCTCCGGTTTATTAAATAGAAGAAGGGGGAAAAATGCATTACGGATAAACTTTGCAAAATGATCGGGTTGGGACAAGTTGCAAGAACGATTTGGTGTACTCGTAACAGTTTTGGTGCGGTTCGCGTCCTCGTTATGAGGCCCTTCAGTTTAATTTTAGTTAATACGAACACGATATATATTTAGCAACTTGCTACGTTTCTGTTTACTTTTTTTCCACAGTAAAAAAAATTTATACAATAGATCTCATATAGTTTCACTGAACTTTTCCTTTTTTTCATAACCCTAGAAGAGATGTTTTTTTTAAAATTTGTTGATGTGGTCATTGTATTGAAATTAAAAATTACCGTAAAAATCGTGGTAAGACTTATCAGGTTCCAACTTTAATGGAGCTGTGCTGAGTGGCCGATATTTTACTACAACGTGAATTTCGTTCACAGGTAAAGTGAATTTCGCCCATTTATGATATCGTAAAATTGTCTTACCTGATTACTGTTCGTACGAAATTATTTTTGTATGGGAAAGTGAAAATCACGATTATATGAATATACACTGCCTCGTTTCTGTAGTTTGAGAAAATTTAATTGGGTATGAAATTACAAAAGAATGTCATGTTATCAGAAATATTTCTTAAATTCAGACTGCAAGCGTAAGCACACTCGTCTGATGAAACATATATAAATTAATCGTCGCAATTTGTTAATTTGACAGCAGTTTTATTGAATTTTGTTCCGTACTCAAAAACTAACTTGAAAAAAAAAACACACATTCATAATTTGTTATTTACGTAATGTATTGGGAAATGTATGAGACAATAATTTTGTGTCCTGATTTTGACACTCGTAATTCTGAAGAGATCACAAACCTACGAAATTGCAACTCACTTCAAATTACGTTATGAAAACCTGTTTTTTGTGTCTCTCCCCCAATAATTTTCGAATCTCTTACCTCACCACCACAAAGCCTTCAACAAACCCCACACGTACAACCGGACCGACAGCCAAAACTAAAAGACTCCCAAACAACAACCCGTAAATGACGACACGAACCAATTTGCGTATACCCAACCTCGAGTTCCATAGTCCCCCCTCTCAATCTCGTTAAATATCACACACAATTTTTCCGGTGCACACGGTCCGAGAGTGTGCTGTCAACGCCGTGTATACCTCAGTGGGTGGTAAGGGTAATATGGATGCATACGAAAAAAAATAAAACTAAATTTAATGATCATCATATAACGAGTTGCTCTCGGATCGATTATATATATTGTACACTCTTTCCGGATTAAAGTGTGAGTAATCACGTTTTTATTATTATTTTACTTGAGGACGAGCTTGTGACTTGCGTTTATAATGATCGGGGAATTAAATCATAATAAATTCGGGTGTGAGATTAAGAAAAGTAACTGTAACGAGTGAGATGGAGCGAGTGAGTTGGTACGAAAGTTGAAGGTGCACATTATGCAACATCAAAATTGATGAAATCCAAGAAAAAAATGTAATTTCTTCGGGAAAATTATGACAACGTACAAGTTTTATGATAACGTGCGGACAAGAAGAATTAAATTGAACAGACTTTTCGGGACATTCATTTAAGTTTCATGAAAGCACCAGTAAACCCGTAAGTTAAAACCATAATCGCGGTATTTTTATTCAAATTAATCCCACATACGAAAGTACAAAAAAAAATTCATACAAGATAATCATTACGTTCCGTCATAATAAATGTTAAAGAAAAAAATTGAGTCATTGTTCAAGTCAAACAATATGATTCCCATAAAAAAAAACAACAAAGCTGAGTGAGAGGAATAAAAAAAAATCACACACACGCATGTATCACCACACCACCTCCACACACGATTTTATCTAGTATAAAAAAAACCAGTCTTAATTTGAACTCGATCGATTGAAACCTCCCAAACCGCTACGACTTGCTAGTTTTCATCCCTCCACAACACCACCACCCTACTAAACTAGCGATAACACAGGAGATTAAGATAACCTGGTGGTGGTGAGTAGTTACGGATACTCCGCTGCTACTCTCCCCACTACCACCACCACCGTTACTACTGCTTCTCGTCTCAGCTTCGCGTATGCTGTCCACGATGTGGATCTTCCATCCCATGTTCGATTGGGTGTATGAGTGGTAGTACACTACGTCAGGCCAGGACGTGTTGGGCGTGACGGTGAGGATCGCTGGCTCGGAACCTTGCTCGCACCGGAGTTTGAGGGTATTTCGGAATTTCTCGAACGTGATGTATTTCTCGTCTGTTCTCCTGTCCGTTCGCTCGTGGTTCCAGACGCAAAGGCGGCCGGCTGAGGTTGGGCGGGGTTGGCCGCGGCGGGTTACCTCCACTCCTGCGAGGATACGGGCTGGGGGGGAGTGGGATGATGGGCCGCCGACGGGCTGTTCGGGGGGAGAATTAGAGAATGTAATTTAAGATTAAAGATTGATTTACTGTAAATTCACGTAAGTTAAAAATTGATTGAATATTTAGGTTACTAAAGTACACGATATATATATAATACCTCGTTCGTAATGATGAAAGGATGGTAAAACTCTAGATTGTGTGGGTTATTCCCCCCTTCAACCCTAAACGAGTACGTGAGCCCACGCTGCATGAACAACTCAGGGGTAACGTACCCTTGGATGTACCAAGCATACCCAGGGTTGGCATACCCACTCACTCCTTCGTATCCCCTCAGCCCAGCACTTGGGCCTATCCTCGCTGTGAATGATCTCAGCTTCCCGTCTACGATCCTCGCGAGACCCCATGGCTTCCTGTTTATTTTTACGTGATTTCAAATTTTATTTTGACAATTCTACTTTACAACATGGCGATTATGATAACCAGGCCTGAATCCTCACTCACACTCGTTTGCTCTCATCAGGAAGGAGGAAAGGGACGCAAGACCCTTGGTCCAGTTTCCCTACCCCTTCGTCATCATCACCACCTGAGTCGATAATCGCGGAAGTGGACCCACCAGCACCACCGTTTGACGAAGTCGCAGGCCCTTTCCCAAACTGGATCGTTTTGAGTTGCTTGGGGTAGAGTCTGTGGAACCCGGGGTCTTTGTTCTTCAGCAACCTACCCACTGCCCAGATTATTGGGACGGGCTTAAGATGCAGAGGAAAATGTTATTATTGTTACAAGTCCATGAAATCTTATATATTGAAAGGAATTTATAAAATATTTGGCAGAACATGTAAAGTACCTGGTCAACAGGAATGGTCTTATCAGCCTCATCAGTCGTGACCAACTGCCTCCTATACTTGATAACCGTGAGTGCATTCCCAATCCTCCTCCCTTCCAGCACCTGGAACCCATCCGGTTTTCCTAAATCTTGGTCTCTGCACACGCCTCTCTTATGCTCTAAGATCTGGGAGCACTGGATTTGGAGAGACAAAAAACCAACAAAAAAAACAAAATAAGACTTATTCCCCTATTCAACCAAAGGAAATAAGAAGAAGAA